>PVLD010010253.1:0-71817 GCA_004027595.1 Dinomys branickii
AGTTCTCCTGTCTGCAGCCCCAAATCATCTTTTTTTATTGAGATAAAACAAAAGAGGCACCTGGGCTACTGGGTGAATGAATATCAACCCTTTTAGCAAGAACAATACAACTCAATTACCATAGGCATGAGACTTGACCAGGTAGCCATCCTGTCACCATTCCTTTTCTACATAACACAGCAAAACATTTAGTGTTGGTACCAGGGCTTACAAAGCTTTTGTTAGACTTCCTCCAGAACACAACAACCTAGGCCCAGTTATACCTAAGGCAATATGTTGAGAGATTAACTAAAGAATGTCCTCCACACCTGAGGATGATCTTGTAAGAATAACTGTACATTTGTCACATCGGCATTGTCTCACATGTATAATCTTTGCTGTTTTGCTCTATAGATAATGACATGGTGCAGATATCAATACACATGCCATTGTGTCAGATAAATATGTCCTCCCTTGAGCTCCTGCCTAATTTGCCTGTCACTGATCTTTTCCAAAGTAGCTACTCACTTTGGTATTTTCTACCCTACCTTTAAGAAGCATCATTTTGCTATTCTCTACTACTTCTCAGATCTCTACACTGACATCTGCCTATTTAAAAAACCCTCTAAATGCTTTTCCTTTATTATTTTTCCATTCAAATGACTTTCAACTTAAAATAGTATTATCTTCATTCCATATATGTGATAAATGTGTCTCTTTAACAAAGTTCTTGACTATTACATAGATATGTTAAGGTTTGTTGAAAAGCTTTAAGCAAATCCACATGCCATGAAATAAGTAAATTACCTGCAGAACAATGTCTTGGCACACTCATAAACAAGTATAAAATAATCCAGTACAAATATTATTGACAAAACTAAATGAAAGATATGAGTTCACTTGTTGTAATCTTATTCATAGATGACTACAGTTGAAGTATTTGGTTTTTTTTAACAAGTCTATCATTTGTCTGTAATTGGAGACACAGTAACCTGTGGAAGCCACTCCCAAAATCAGCAAAAGAGTCTATAGTCAAAGAAAGCAGATGCCAGAAATTTGTTATCCAGGAAAAATCTATCAGTGGACTGATTTGGAACATATTCCTCTGTGTTGACACAATTATGACAACTCAGACTAAGGAAGATTCAGGGACCTCTGGTCAGAACAGCATGGAAAATTCTATCATCACTCTAGATGGGTTGTGCCAGATTCTTTCCATCTGAGCCTTTAGATCTATTTTCTGCCCTGATTCATCCTATTTTGTGTTCCAAGAGTCTGATTTGAATAGACCTTTCTAAGGACCTCATTTGCCTTTGGCTTCCTGCAGGGTAGGCCAATGAAGGGCACCAGTGAGACAATGGGAGAAAGAGAGAACATGAATTTGGGTCCTTTTCTCTGTCCTTTAGGAAGAGGTTCCTTTCAGCTCACTGCATTCCTTGAAGAAAGGCCACTTCCTGCTAGTTTGCTCTCTCTACGCATTCTGTAGTATCTCTAGATTCCGCCAACACTTCTTAATCCTTCAAGCCTGGGGATAATAACAGTTTGTCCACTAGCTTTGGTCCTAGACGTACCATATGGATTCCCCAAATCCTGTCTACATCTATTACATCTAGTACAAGTGACCACATCTAATACAAATGACCCTTGTATTAAACTCTTTTGAAATGTTAAAATTTTATCTGCTCTGTGCAGGGACCTTGTAGTATAATTGCGTTCCAATAAACAATGAGAATTGCTTTAGAAATGTGGTCCATCTTGGAAGAAAGAAATATGTAGCACACACACACACACACACAAACACACACACACACACACACACACACACACACACACACACCAAACAAGCACAATAGTAGTATTGAATACTAGATTATTGCTTTAACACAACTGTCATCCTGCCCTTGTGGCTGAAAGAATAACTAGGAATTATAACTACTTCATTTTCTTCACATAAAATGAGACACTTCTGAGGTGTTAACTACACTCATTTCAAAGCTCCCTTGATGACAGTGAGCTGATGTTACTTACTGTTTGTAGGAATTAGTTTAACAGCACAGATTTACCTATTTCCTTTCTTGTCCTCTTTGATCCACTTCTTCATTTCCTAGTGGTTTTTCCTGATAATTCTTAATATTTTCTCCATGAATCTTCTCACAGTCTATCTCTGAAGATCCCAGATTATGACAAATACAACCCAATTAAAATGGGAAGTCAATTCAATAGATTTCCAGGATGAGTGACCATCTCACCTAACACTGAGAGGACATGTGGGAGTTAGACAGTAGGAGAGACAAGAAATGGCACAAAAGACCAAAAAGATAACTAAGCTAAAGAAAACTGCCATATGTAGAGGCCCATTAGGTGTGTAAGCATCAATTGAGAGCTGTCCAGTTGGCACAAGATCATAGAAAGCTTTTGTGTCACAGTAAGGTCTAGACTTTAATACCATCACTGGGTATTAAAAATGATCAGATTTACATTTCAGGCCCACCATTTGGTGGCTGTGTGGAGGACAGAACTAGTTAGAATTCTACCAATGCTTTTTTTAGAGTAATGTAATACAGTGAAGTAAGAAACAGGTTAGGAGAGACAGATTCAAGAAATAAGAGAATTGTCAAGCTCTAGTAGGTGTGGGAGCTGAAGAGAAGAAAGAACTGCACATGATTCTCAGCTGAGGACTAGATGGCCAGTGGTAGGACAGACAATCTTGCTGACAGGGCATGAGGAAGGCTTTAATTTGATGTGCACTGAGGTTGTGCAGCCCATGAAACTCAGAGGAAGAAACATATGACTTGCAGATGAAACTAACAATATAAGAGGAAGCGCTTGAGAGGGAAAAATAGGTTATAATGGAGATTCCACAAGACGAAATCACTCCAGAATGTGTCTGGTAAGAAAAGCAGTGGTAATAGAAAAGAAACCTGTAAACTCTAGCATAATTCACAGAGTGAAGAAGAGTCTGTGAAAACATGGACCCAAAAAATGAGAGAGATCTGGGGACAACTCATAAAATACACTGTCTCCCCTTCCCCCCCTTTACCCATCCCCCAGTGATTCATGGGATACTGACTCAGGAAAATGGTAGAGTTCCTTTAGTATTTTTGTATCCTGGAATTTTCTCATGGCTATAAACTAAGTGTTCCCTAAAGTGAACAAAAACTGCATTTCTCTACTTAAAGTCTAGCTAGAGCAACAAACTGGAAGCTCAGTTTTTTCTGTATATGGATCCCAAACTGAAAGAATAGGCAATACCATTTACATAATAAATAGATGCTCTTACATGTCTTTATTTCTTCATATTTCCATACCTGTTTGGAAGACCCTTGAGCATTCCTTTAAACAAAGAGAAACCAATTCTTCAGAAAATGTGTGGATCCTGGGAGGGTTTAGGAACTGCTTTCTTCACGAGCCATCCTTAAGGTAGATGCAGAACAAAGTGAGTCCTGACAAATATATCCAAGTCTGAAGAAATCAGTATGGAGAGGGGGTCCTAATGCAGTGCTAGGATGATGCTGACAGCCATGAAAACTAACCATGCATTTTAGTCACTTTGTTTTTTTGTAGCTAGGACTCAATACCTGACACCCATACATGAAAAGGAGGAATGGTTTATTTTGGCTCATGGGTCAGTTCAGAGTCAGCTGGCTTCAAAGCAAAGGATAACATGACACAGGGTGATAGTGAAAGAATAGGTGGTCACGGCATCCAGGAAGCAGAGTAAACAGAGAACCAGAAAGGGAGAATTTCTAGGTCTCACTCACAGGGACTCACCTCTTCGAACCAGACAGTACCTCCTAACAGAAAGTAAGACACAGTGCATCCATCATCTAATCACAGTGTGGATGAACCTGGAAGATATACTAAATAAAACAAGCCATATGTGGAATATAACATTGTACAGTCTCATTTCTATGTAGAATCTAAATTTCTCTAACTCTTAGAAGCAGAAAGTGGCTTGATTACCAGGGGCTGCAGGAAAAAGGGAGATGTTCACCAAAGGGTATAAAGTTTCAGATAAAAGATAAACAGTCTAAGGAATTAACCTACTGCATGCCTGGTGATGGAGGTATTAATTAATTTCATTGTGATAATCATTATACAACGTATATATGCCAAGCTATCACATTTGCATACCTTGACTACATATCATCTTTGATTAAATTAATAGAATGATTTCAAAATGAATGCAAAGATCACCCAAATAAACCATAAAAGAATATTGATTTGAATCAGTGTTCTTCTGTCTGACTAAAGACCATGCCTCTAAACATCAGGCTACACTGCTCATCCCACTTCTCTGTACTGGGAGTCTCGCTGCCAGGAGAAGTGTGAAGATTGGGAAAAAGTTTGAAGTTTGGGAAGTTCAAACACTGTTAAGACTTCCTCAAATCTAGCTTTATTTTTCCTATTTTTAAAACAAACATATGTATACATATCAGGACAGTTAATTCTCTAGCAGGACTTACTAAATTGCAGAAAATATTTAAATCACAGATATAAAATTTTAATGTATAAATAACAAATGATTACCTGAGAAAGCAGTGTGAGTTTATTTTAAAGTTAATGTAGACCAGTAAATTCCAAGCTTAAACTTTAGTGATGGGATGATGAGAAGAATTCATAATATGAACTGTTCTCACTGGAGATATTTAATTAGAATAACAAAGAGGAAAACTAGTTAAATACATAATGACACAATTTCAAAGCAATTAGTCATACACATTGGACAAGCCAGTGATGAAAGACAGCCGGCATCAACACACACTCTGTTCTACTACAAAGAACAGAGTTAAGCTATTAGGAGGCTAAAGCCATGAGCTTTGTGCTTTAGTGTCTACCTCTAAATTATAACCTATGTACCTCCAATGGGAGCTTGCAGTCACACACATACTCCTGGAAGGTCCATCTGGTGATGAACACATGTGACACCCTCACTTCTGTGGGGAGACCTTTCTTCCCATAAAATTTTAGGATGCATTTTTATGGTCTAGACCGAATCAAACCCTCCTGGGAAGAGAATACCTTTTAAGGAACACATCAGCAGTCTGTTGTTGGTCTCCTGCAACTGCTGACCCTTCCTGGGTTTAGGATGACAATTTTCCGAGAATAGAAAATTTGAGTGAAGTGAGAAATGTTCTTTGAAATGGTTTTATTGCTATGTTGGGTTTTCTTTCGTAATTAAGGTTGAGTTATCCCATAAAATCTGTTGCTGCAGTAGTCTTAGAATGGCAGTCCAGTCCAGCCAATTTGTTACCGATTGGAGAAGATGCTAACTGGAGGACAGAATCTAAAACGTCTTGTGCTGGAGACACTGGTTAAGTTTTCCAGAAGTTTTACTTGAGTTTTCCATAAGAATTGGCCTAGAGGCAAAGCTAAATTTGAGGTAACCTAGAAATAACATGAAAAATGCCTTTCTAGCCTTACTTTCCATCTTAAATAATGAGCAGAACTGTGTGTTGAAAGAGAACCATTTGTGTTGGACTAAGCAGTGAAGAAGGGGGGAAAATATGGAATAATCAGGACAAAAGTAGGCAGAAAGTCTGAAAGAAAATTATTGCTCTGTATGTGTATGTGTATATCATTCAAGCCACTTTTATAACTACAGACCTGGAAAAAAATTAAATTCTCATACTCTTAAAACAGGAGTGGAGTGGCATAATTTTGTCTTGCAAAATAAAATTGCAAAGAGCATAGGTTATGACTACTTGAGTCAAAATTATATGTATCAGCATCTCAAGTGAATCAAAGATTAATTTAATTGTCTGTTATAGATCTATATCCTATAATAGTTTCCCAATTTCTCTGTCTTCTACATTAAAAGCAAGATAATGGACATAACAAAATGTCCAGGTCAAATAGATTTTGAAAGCCAGGCATGGTAGCCCATGCCTGTAATCATAGTACTCAGTAGTCTGAGGCAGGAGAATCACAGTGAGTTCAAGGCCAACCTGGGATACTTCATGAGTTAAAGGTCAGCCTGAACTGCATAGCAAGACCCTGTCTCAAAACAAGAACAAAACAAAACAACAAAAATGAAAAAATGAGTTGCAAATGAAGTTAATTCAATTGCACCCTCAAAATTTCCTCAGCCGCTGAAAGTCAAGTCCATAATCAGTAAGGAGGAGAGTACAATACTAACCAAACGTGTGAACGTGCCGCTCTGGCTAAAGTCAGCAATGCAGCACCACCCACGCCTCCTCTGAAACTGGGGTTCTGTCTTCTGATGATATACATCTGTATTGTACATCTCTTTATTTAATTCACAGGCAATGTTTTACACATGAATGAAATAATGAAGAAGCCTGGGTCGGGAATAAATATAGCATTTGCTGGAAGTATGAAGGAAATGGTACGCAGATTGAAACTTCTTCAGAAAGAACCTGCAGATACAATACAGATGTTATCCAATTTACAGTGATTCTACCAGATTTTCAACTTTATAAAGGTAAAAAATCAACAGGAACCACACTGCTGATATTGGAGTTTGATCTTTTCCTCAGCTAGCAATACGCCCTCTTCTCAGATCGGACACTGGCAGAGACCTAGCTCCTAAACATATATGCAATGGAGAGAGCAAACAGCCAGTGAAGAGGGAGAAAAGCCAGTTAGCTGTGTTGCTAAGCTCTGTTGTTGAAGAGGTGAGAAGTATTCTGGGCATTATGGTCCCCTGGTACTTATGTATCGTCTGGAAAATATGGACTTATCTAACTTGGTTTTTGTTGTGCTGAAATGTCCAAATTCCAGATTTTTTCCTCTTCAACAATTCTAATTTCCTTAAATTGGTATAATTTTCTCTTATGCTCAACGATTTCTGGTTTCCCTTTTTGAACTAATAAAAAATACTAGGCCAGGAGTGCCAGCATATGCCTATAACCCCAGCACTCAGGAGGCAGAGGAAGGAAGTTCACTTCAAGTTTGAGGCCAGACTGGGCTACATAGTAAGTATAATACTAGCCTGAACTACATAGTGAGACCCAGTCTCGAAAGAATAAAACAAACAAAAAACCCACATAAAATAATAAATTAATAAAAATTATTAAGTTCTTAGAGCAGATTTCTGCCCACAACAAAATTGAGTAGGAAGCACAGAATTCTCATATGTTCCTTGTCTGTCCGTATGCACAGCCTCCTCCACTATCAATATCCTGTAACAGAGTGAGATACGTGTTATCAGTGATGATCCTGTATTAGCACATCACTGCCTAAAGTCCATGTTGTGCGCTGAGTTTCACTCTTGGTATTTTACGTTCTATGGGTTTTGACACACGTAATGCTACACATCTGCCATTATAGTAGCATATACAGCAATTCTGTGTCAAAGGTTCTATGCTTCTTCCTTAAATAGAGTGTGTTTCTCCTTAGAGGTGAATAATATCTCATTGTCTAAATATATTAGAGTTTACTCATCAATTCACCTACCATAGGGCATCTTCATTGCTTCCAAGTATTGAAAATTATTACTAATGCTGCTATCAACATTTGTTGCCAGGCTTTTATGTGAACATAAATTTTCAACTCATCTTGGTAAATAGCAAGGAAGATAGTAATTGATTTTTATAGTAAGGATATGTCTCTTTCATAGGATGCTACCAAGCTGTCTTCCCAAGCGACCACACTGTTGTGCATTCCCATAGCAGTGAATGACAGTTCTTGTTTTATAGCCTCATCAGCATTGGTGGTATTTTGCTTTTAAACTGTAGGCACAAAAATAAGAATGTAGGGGTGTCATATTTTTTAATTTGCAATATCCTAATGACAAATGATATTAAACATCATTTCAAATTATTTGTCATCTGAATTGTTTTCCTTAGTAAAGTAAATATTTCAATATGGTGCTCATTTTTAATATGGTTGTCTTTGTGTTTTATTTTTAACATCTGTTATGAATGCCATATAAAATGAAACCTGAGAATCATACTAACCAGGCCATCTTGTAATTCAGCCTGATTATTACTTGGAAGAAAGCATCAGATAAAATAAACAGTACACAAATTTTCTCAATCCTCTACATTTATCAAAGTTCTCACAAAGAATTATCCATTGCACAATGAATAGACACTTCTAAATAGTAACCCTTCCCATCTGACTTTTTATTATTTTCTCAATAATTACTAAACATATTTAAGTGTTCCTTTTAATGTAATTTCCCAATTCTATCAGAAACTTGAAAAATAATAATCTGGGCCCTTAACACATAAATTAAAGTTACGTAAAACTGAATTATCTCTCCAAAATCTAGCACAGAGCAGAAATGAACTAAACAGCAGTGGGAAATTAATCAGGATCCATACTCGTTTCCCAAGTTTATTCTTCATTGTCTAAAGTCATAACATAAAGAACTTTCACATTTGTGTAAATTCAAGTTGAGAAAGAGGGGAAAGCATAGAAAATTATTCAGAATCATCATAATGTACCAGGGTCTCTGTGCCTTAGCACTTTTGAGCCACATAAGCAATCACGCAGGATTGCTCTGTGTATTGTTGGATATTTAGCGGTGTCCATAGCCTCGATTTGTTAAGTGCTGGGAGGATCTCCTTTAAATTTGACAACCAAAATTTTCTTCAGACACTGCCAAATGTTCCTGGCATAGGAGCAGAGGGCATCACCACTTAATTATATCAAGTGAGTATTGCTTCTACTAGAAAAAAACAGTTTAAGAAGTTGAAAAATGTTTAAAGATAAAAATAACAAAATATGGCACATGTTTTTGCCTTTTATTCTAAACAAGGCAAAAATATTAAATGTGTAAGGAATAATCATTTGACTATGACTCTTTCATTTGGTTCAAAGGTCTGCTTATGACATGTGTGGATAAGAAATGTGGGTTTTGTGGGTTTTTTATGATTGGTGATTCAGAAGCATAGCTGAGGACTATAAATCATAAAATGGTGTTGCTCATTTGTTTGGCAGTCCAAAGGCACAAAACTGATCTAGTACCAAACAAAATGATACTTTTCAAAAGAGTATTTGTTTCTTCAAGATCTTTATAAGATTTAATTAACTTTTATGCCATTAATTTTACCTTCCTTACTTGCTATTACCATATTTAGCCAGGATAATTACAAAAGCATTTCTGAGTAAGCCTTATCAATGTGAATAAAGGAAAGTGATTTTCAGGAAAAATAATTTAAACTTGAAACTAAAATTTATACTAGGTCCATCGGTCTTCACTTTCACCATTTTTCTCCCCATTTATAAGAAGGTAAAATTGAAGTAATGAGTGTCTTGGTAACAGTACTGTACAAAACTAGAAACATATGTAATTGGAATAGGCTCATAGATCATAGAGTCACAGAAATCCCAATCTGTTGGAAAACAAAGGTGGTAGTAGCATTGATTTAATTTCTGGAGTTTGAAGGTCCAAGAAACAAGAGGTCTAATATCTGAAGGCAGAATAAGGTACACATAACAACCTTAGGAAAAGTGAAAAAATTTTCCCTCCTCCAGCTGTTCGTTCTATTCCAGCTCACCCCACACATTAGATGAGGCTCACCCATCAAAGTGCTCAGCAATCTAGACACAACCCTACAGCCAAGAGAGAAGGAATCCTAGGTACTTCTCTAGCTTGTGCCAGACCTTGGCATCATCCATGTGGTGCTGATTTTAGCTGCACAAAGAATACAAGAATTGTGGAGTCAGGAAGGCTTCCACCCCAATTTCAGAAGAAGGCATGGGAGGCCAGAGCGTGTGGCCCTGAGAGGGCAGTTTATGAGACTGTGTGGAGCTGTAAGTGCAGTGGAGACCCCATCAGTTTGGAGAGGCCAAGAACATGGATCATCTGAAGAAAACTGCATGGAGTGAGCAGAGCTGGCCAAAGAGGAAAGCCATGGAAGCTACAACAATCAGAAATGCCATAGGGGCAGAGCCACACAAATCCTTTGGTGTTCACAATTTGCCACAGGCTTGCAGGGCTGCTGCAAGTGGAACCGTGGGATTGAGCACTTCCCCTGCTGGATTTTGTACTTGCTTTGGTCCCACTCCTTTCTATCTCCCTGTTTGTAACTTTGGGAATGGAAATGGCTACCTTGTGTCATTGAGTGATCGAAAGGTTTAACTTTCTTTTCATTCGTACAGGGCTCACAGCTAAAAGACTTTGGACATGAGTTTTTCAGCAGTGCTGAAACTGTTAGGACTTTGACAACTCTTACAGATGGACTGAATGCCTTTCACATAAATGGATGTACACGAGTCTTTTGAGGACTAGGGACAGAATGTTATGGTATGTGTCTAGATTTCTGTCCAAAGCCTCATGCAGTTTTAGAGGAGGTTTTTTTCAGAGGTGGATGAATTAAGAATGTGTGATTGATTCATAGTACAATGCTGGGATTAAGGGTGGGTGATTGCTAGATCCTCCCACTGATCATCACACTGGCATCACCTTTATCCCAGTAGACTGAATACAATGGAAGGGACAGAAAGATACTGTGAAGGCCCTTGGTTGCTTTGCTACCTTCTGGCTGCTATGAACTGTTTCTCTGCTAAGCCACCTTGCCTTGCAGCCAGTCCATTATGGACTAAAACCTCTACAAACTGTGAGCAAAATAAACATTTCCTCCTTTAACTTTGGGTATCTGGGTGTTTTGCCTCAGCAAAAATTAACTAAGACAGAGGAAAAAGTTAATGAATGAATACATTAGAGTTCCAAATTAAGAAAATAGAACTGGTCAGGTTCCAGAAAGGGAGGGATCAGGTTAGGACATGCTTTCTATATGGTGGTCAGGAAGGACTACCTCTCTGAGGTCATGCCAATTGGCCTTTCTATGTTTTTCTTATTAAGTAATTATATGACTAATAAACCTAGAATTGCTATGAACACACAATAAGTAGTAAACAGCATGTAATAAAGTGTCAGCTATTGTATTTGTCAGTTTTCTCATCACAAGGACAAAGTGCCCAATATCTGCAACTTACAGGTAGAGAGACTTGTGTTGGTGCATGATTTACTCCACAATCAGATGGACCCAAGGCAGACATGGCATGGTGGAAGGCATGATGGGAGAAAGCTGCTCACCCCATGACAGCCAGAAATCAGACGGAGACAGGAGCCAAGGAGAGAAACATCACCTCTGCAAAAGTGCACCCCAGTGACACCCCTCTTCTAGTCAGGCCGTGCCTCCTATGAGCACACTTAGCTAAGAACCAAGGGACGGATCAGTCCCCATCATCCCATCACCTTGCCAGAGACCCACTTCTGATGATGTGGGACTTCTAGGGGGTATTCTAGAGCTAAGCCATAAGAGAAGTTTGTTCAAAATATTAAATGTAATAAATTTCTTACTGTGAAGTTTGAGTATGATCCTTCTAAATGCCTCTTCTGTAGATTTCATAAGTCTGAATCCAAACAAAAATACTTCAAACCATGAATTATGTAGTTAGCCAGAATTATTACCGATGGAATGTGTTAAGTGTGACAGGAACATTTATCATGAATTGTTATTCCATGAACGACAGGCACCTTGAAGACAGGCCCTATGGTTTGTGACTCATTTATTGAATTTTCTTTTCCATATTTGTTGAATTAGAAAAGAAACCACTAAAGGAGAATTGCTCTGCTATATTTCTGATAAGAACCACCTCCATTCCCTTTAAATTTCTTTCTTTTTTTCTCTTTTGCTAGATCATGTACATGAAATAGACTTCATCTCAAAGTAGAGTAATTCTAGTATCTTAAGGAAATTTTAGTAACAAAACACACATATTTACTAAAAGTTTCCAAATACAAACAACTAAGCCTTGGAATAATATGCCAGTAAAGGAAAAAAATTAAACAGTATAGAAATTAACATAAGTATGCAAATTAAAAGTAGAAGACTTAAAATTTTAATATTCCATTCTTATACAGAATAAGGTAGTCTACTAGGTAAACTACTATATAGATATATTAGACTACTTATACCGTATAAGAATGAGATATTAACATTTTATATAATAGTTTACCCAGTATATTACTTCATTATACATAATATATACATGTATATATGATGACTGTACATAAACATAAAATAAATCCACACAGTTGTTAAAACTGTCTTAAAACAAGTGATAGCCTCAGATCTTCAGGACAGTTGGTCTGATTTTTCACAGTGTGTCAGTACAGGTCCAGTTCTATCTCAGAGACACCAAATGATTTATTCCTTATCTTTACTAATTAGTGATAGGATATACTAAGTTTAAAGATCTGCTTTATTTAGATATGCACTTTACACGCTCTTCCTATGCACCAGTCACCTGGCCAAAGGCATAACTCAGGTTTCCTGTTTAGATATAACTAGATATTCCCATAAAGATAATAAATTCTCCTAAATGCTTCCCAGAGTGACCTTTAGTGTAGCTGATTTTAAGTGCTAACAAATTCCAGGAACTATATAGATATTAAACTTGCTCTCTATTTCTGCCTGTTGTAAGCTGTCATCCCTGGGACGCAACACCTGACACCCACAATGCACATGAGAAGTTTACTCTGGCTCACCTTTCAGCTATGGTTGGCTGGCTCCAAGGAAGAAACAGCCTGGCAGAGGACCTTTGCTGAGCAAGGCTGCTCACAGCACCATGGACAGGAAATGGAGAGAACAGGGAGAAGCCAAGAATCTCCAGGTATATCTTTCTAGGTTAAATCCCACAGGGTTGACCGCACCTCCTAACAAGAAGTCAGCATCGCATCCCTATGATCCAACCACCTTCCCAAAGCCCCACCTATGAGTGGGTTATATTCTTGGTCTAAATGGTGACATGATTTTGTGTCTGAAGGAAGTAAATCAGTTTCACGTACATAAATCAAAGCCCTCTTGTCAAAGGCTGAGAAAAACAAAAATAACCAGCAAGCGCTGATACATAAGAAAATATCGGCTCTTGTGAATGCAGTATCAAATTTTATATGCTTGCCAATATAAAGTTTGGATATTCTCTCTCCCAACAAACTCTTTTGTACCTTTCATTTATTAAAGTAATTGCTTCCATTTTAGTTCCTAGGACATTCTAGGAGAACCCTGGTTTTCATGACAATTATTTTCTAATGTTGAACACATAACTTACTGTGAGCCAGACATTCTTTTAAGTGTCTTGCATAAATTAACTACGGCGAGGGTGCCAGTATTACCTTCATTGTACAACAAAGAAAGCAGGGATGGAACGGTAATTGCTCCAAGTTCAGACAACCATATGTGTGCAAAGAGGCCTGACCAATTTGTCTCCTGGATCCTCAAAATTTTTGCCCCCATACTGTTCTGTCTCAATAAAGCAAACGACCTCAATAACAATTTTAAGTTTCGGTGTTATCCAAATCACAGAATTTCCACAACTGCTAATAACGTTGAGCTTTTGGTCTGAAAATACTCTAGGAATAACTGATATCAATTTACTACTTTTGTGGACAATAAAACAAGTATTTAAAAATAAATGGGTCTTATTCCTCAAGAAGACTTTCATGTTTCACGTGTGACTTCAGTTTTGCTTTGCTTTTTGTTCTTCTTTCAGAATGCTATGTGCAAACAAATTACATAGCACCGTAAATGAATGGCCTTAGTTTGAGAATGAATACATTGGCAGTGTACTTTGTCAAAATCACCAAATCACTATTTTAGTGTTTTTCTTAGCTCCTAGCATATGGAATTGCTGGTTTGGGGCAGGAAAGGAAAGATGTGAAATCAAGGGAAATAAAACAGAAGGAGAAATTCTGCTTCTCTTAAGAGAAATTTAACGTTTACCAGTCAAGTACAAAACCAGGCACTTCCTTTAAGACACATAAGAAGAAGAAAAAGCTATTTGGAGCAGAGGGACTATGAGGGAAGAAATATAAAGTTCACAGAAATATTAGAAACAAATTATTGAAAGAGATTCAAAAATAGTGGTAGTTTAATATTTCAGACTTTGTCATGTGTAATCATATGTTTCTTTCACACACTCCAGATCAGCATAAAGGAATAATGTGTATTTTCCTTGGTGCTGCCCTCCACCCAGTCATATTTTATGAACTTTGGGGATATAGAGTCAGACTGGGATGACAGTGCATCGTTTCAATAAACCCTTTTCAGGGTTTCTTAGAAAAGCAGACATACTTTGTTAAAATGATAATTTTTACATAAGCATTTTAGGAAAAGGAACATAAGCTGCCCCATTTGAAAGTATTTCTGCATAAAACAGCAAATTTGTATGTTATGTAAATATCACTGAAAGGAAAAATTCTGCCAAAAGTGAACCTATTCCGATGACTTTGGATGGAAGCACATTTCACCTTTGAGAAACTCACTGTGAAGTTAACTATTAAAAATCTCAAAGTTACTTGAGATGTTACCCTACAAATGGTTTGAGGAAATTGCAAGGTTGAAGGAAACTACAGTAAAAGTTACAACTCAGTTAAAAGCAAAACTAATGAAGCATGGAGGGAAAAAAATAGCAAATATTTCAAAAGAAGAACATTTCTTCCAAATGTTCTAGCCAAAGCTAACTTTCCTCCCAAAATTTCTGGGCATGTGACCTGTGGCCTGTGAAACATGTATGATTTACATTTTCACAGGTTCTTTGAAAAAGGTTCAGCATCAATCTATAGCTATTTGGTTTCATAAAAGAAATCTTAGATTTTGAAAAGATCAACTCCCCACCACTCATTGCCTAGTTTTCCATTGTACTAAACTGTCTTACATGTCTACTGCAAATTTTTTCTGAAAAATAAAAAAAAAAAGAAGCAGTCAAATACCACCCATTATCCCTCCATGCAAAACCTAACTAAAATTAACTATTATCCTCCAAGAATTATTCAATGACTTTGTTTTTACATAACAAATGATGCAAAATGAAAACTGGGAATTGATTTTCCTCCATTATCTGAGACTCTTTGTATTAATCATTTTGATAAAGAAATGATATCTCATAGCTTTCAATGGAGAATTTTTGGTTATTTCAAGTTTTTCTGTGTCTAATCAGAAATAAGACTTAACCAGAAAATAAGCAGCGTTGAAAACTAAAGATCAAAAATGTCAGCTCAAATCAGCATATCCTTGCCTCACCTGCCTTACAGAGTAGCCACCATGCAAGAGAAGAGTGATGTAGTGCTAATTTATGTACATTAATTCTATTCTTTTTACTCTTCTAGAATTTTCACTACAAAGTTATGAATCTGTATATGTTAAACACCCTGTATTTGCTCCAATTCCAGCCTGTCTACTTCATAGTTGTGTAGCTATGGGAAATTTTGTATCTCTCTAAACCTCACTAAATAGGATAACATGGCACCTAATAAGTTTGTTGGGAGAATTAAATGAGATGTGGAGAAAAAGAAAAAGCATAATCTAGTATCCAATATCCAATAAAGAATTAGTAAAGAAGAAGGAGAGCTTGTGTCTGACCAAGATGGCAGCGTGGTACGCAGCAGAGAAAGAACCTGAGTGTTGCCTTCCAGAAGCTGAAATATAGCCATGTGAGGAAGATAAGAGGGAGGCAAGCGGGTCCCCTGGACACACTGAGGATCTGAGGCATGAATTGAAGCACATGGAGGGGGTGAAGGAAGAAACGGCAACGAAAAGGCAGGAAGTAGCCAGTGGCACCTTCTCTCTGGGGCAGGGCTCACTGTGAGAGGAGTGATTCAAACGTGTGGACACACGGTGACTACTCATGACCCACTGAGGTCTCTGCTGAAAGATTAGCCAGAAGCCATCTTGGAAAGGGGCCAGCAGAACTCAAAACTCAGAGCATCTGGCTCTGTGGGCTCAGGCCCTCCAAAAGGGCTAGGCCAAACAGGTAGCAACCTATTATCCCTGAAAAATCACAGAGGTAAGACCTTATAACAGACTCAAAGCTCAAAAATCATTGCCATCTTTGCTGGGACCCAGGTGAAGATATGGAGGTTGACCCTCCAGTCACCATCTCTGCCACCTGTGCTACCCAGGTGAACAGCACAGAGGGTGGCCCTCCCATCGCCACTAGCACCTCCATTGTGAACTATGCAGAAAGGGCCAGAGAACAGCCCCTCCCCTCCTTGGTGCCATGACTAAGGTGAACCCCATGGGAAGGACCAGAGATGTCAGGAAATGGCAGTGACACAGGAGAGTCTCATCTACTTCACACAGGATGGATAGGTGGAACTAGTGGCATGAAAAATCCAAAGCAACAATACCAGTATCACCCAAATGTGGTAAGTTAGGTGAGCAAGCATTGGGTTCAGGGACAAACACACACAGAATACAGGCAGGCAGTCAGGGCTGCCTCTGTTCTCCCTTCTTGTTGTTTTTGGGGTTTTTATTTTGTTCATTTTGCTTTCTTTTCCTTTCCCTTTTCTCTTTTCTTTCTTTCTTTCTTTTTTTTTCTTTTTTTCTAAATGCCTGGGAAGAACTCCAGGCACACGAAACAATCCCATTCCCCAAACACTGAGACCAAGTTTAGACAATCCCTTGCTTACTTCCTCATTTTTCACTCCTGTCCTCATCTCTAGTCACTGAAAGTATGAATGATCATCCTTAGTCCTCCAGCTTTGCTTCCCCATTCTTCTCAGTTATCATTGTTTTACCCAATACCCTTCCTAAATGTCCCCAGTACAGGCCAGAACACTCTACCAAGGGGAAACACTCTGAATACAAGCTCCCAACTTATGATCAGTTCTGTTATATAGTTGTAGATTTTGCTTCTGTGCTTTAAGGTAAAAATTAATATTTACCACAGTTTCTTATTTTCTGAATTGTGCTTGATGTTACCATTATTGCTAATTATACTACTTTGGCTAGAATGCCATATCTGTTGTAATCAATTCTTCTTCCTTCTGTAGCAAAACTAGTAAGCTCTGGGATAATAACCACACTGAAGCCCAGAACCAAAGAACTGAGGACTGAACCAAATAGATACCAACATCTCATTCTTAATTACTTAGGAAGCTATGATCTTAGAACAGAGACACCAAGAATCTCCTACACACAGAAGACACGCCTGAGGAACAGATTTTTCCTAGAGGCCTTGATTCTAATGATATAGATACCTACAACAAGAACTTATGAGGAGCAACACAGAAAAAGATAAAAGTTTTTCAAATAGAATATGACAAGACTCAGAAGCAAGATACAATCACCAGATTTCCCACCCAACAAGAATAGGTCCAAGAGATGAGGAACAGAGGAAAATGGAAGACACATACATACACACCTGGAATTTCTGAAATGATAGCAAATCATTAGAAATAAAGAAAGTAAAGAAACAAATCCATGAGGCTATAAAGGAAATCGGATCAGAAATAATCTCCAGGTAAAAAAAAAAAGAAATGTCAGCATTTATAAAGAGTTGCTCATCAAATCTAGAATAATGTTAGATGAAAAAATAGATGGTGATAGGAAGAGGATGGAAACCATGAACGATCAATATAAGAGCGAAATGCAGCACGTGAAATTGATTTAAAAAGATATCCAGGAAATTAAAACTTCTATTGGAAGCTGGCAACACCACTCGACTTAAACAAAGACAAACTTTCAGACCTTGAAGACAGGATTGGGGACAGCAATTCCTAAAGGAAAGCACTCTTAAAAACAACAATGGAGAGAGAAATAAAAAGTCAAGAGCTGCGAATGGTACAAACAGAAACAATATAAGATGGATAGGTGTCAGTGAAAAAGTAGGAGACAATGTCATAAAAGACTATTTGCAGAAATAATAGTAAACATTTGCCAAACATGAGAACAGAATCTGACATACAAGTAAATGAGGCATATAGAACTCCAATTAGCCATAACCAAAATAAATCTACTCCAAGACATACTAATAATCCAGATCCCAGAAATTCAGAACAAAAACACAATATTAAAATAGGGTAGAGAAAATAAAGTGATACCCTATAAAGGAAAGCCCATTAGAATCACGGTAGCCTTTCAACACAAACACTCAAATCAACAGGAGCTTGGAGTGAAGTATTTCAAGTCCTAAAAGAAAGCAGCTTCCAAACAAGATTGATGTACACTTCAAAGCTACCTTTCAAACTAATGGAGAAATCAGATACATCCATGACAAAGAATAACTGAAGAAATTCATGACCACCAACCCAGCACTTCAAAAGGTACTGAAAGATATTCTAGACAGAGATAAAAATAACCATAATTCCAAGAACAACATAAATAAGCCACCAGGCAAGGTAAGCAAGTAAACAGAGAGAAAAAGCAGGAAACCAACAGGAGGGAAAAAAACATGACAAAGATAAATCAACACATACCAGCTATGACCATCAACAAAATGGCCTCAATACACCACTGAAAAGAAACAGACAGGCAGAATGGATCAAGAAATAAGATCAAACAGTATGTGTATACAAGAAACACACTTAACTCAAAAAAATTCATAGTCTGATAATGAAAGGATGAAAAACAATCTTCCATTCAACAGGAACCCATAAAAAAGTAGAGGTAGTTATTCTGTTTGCAAAACAATATGAACTTCAAACCAAAAAAAATCAAAAGTGATACAGAATGTCACTACATACTTGTTAAGGGAAAACCTTAACAGGAAAATACAATAATCATAAATATGTATGTACTAAAAATGGGAACACCAATTATATAAGACAAATATTAATAGACATGAAAAATCAAATAAGCAATAACAGAATTGCACCAGGAGAGCATAATACCTTATTGTCACTAAAAAATAATTCAACCAGACAAAAATTAAAGCAAAGAATATAAGAACAGAACCAAAGCTGCGAACAAATGTACACAGTAGAAGTTTACAGAGTGTTCCACCCAGGTCCTGATGGATTCACAGCTGAATTCTACAAGAAATTTAGAGAGAACTTAAGGGAAATACTCTCTAAACTCTTTAATGAATTTGAAAGGGAAGAAATACACAGTAACTCATTACTGCAGGCAAGTATTACACTGATATCAAAACCAGAGAAACACCCAATCAAAAAATAGAAGTACCAGCCAATCTCCTAATGAACATAGATGCAAAAATACTCAATAAAATAATAGCAAACAGAATGCTGCAAATCATTAAGAAGATGATTTGCAGAATCCCACTATGACCAAGTGGAATTCATCCCAGGAATGCAGGGATGGTTCAACATATGCAAATCAAAAAGCACAATATACCATACCAACAGAGCCAAAGACAAAAATCACATCATCATCTCAATAGATGCAGAAAAAGCTTTTGATAAAATCCACTCATTCATGGTGAAAAATCCTACAGAAAGTAATAATAGATGGACTTTATCTCAATCTGATAAAAACCATCTATTAAACCAACAGCCAACATTATACTAAGTGGACAAAAAATGAAAGCTTTCACACTAAAATCAAGAACAAGACAAGGATGACCACTACTACTACTCCTATTCAATATAGTTCTGGAAAGACTAGCCAGAGCAATTAGACAGGTAGAGAATTTTTTAAAAACTAGGACAAAAAATTAAAAAGTGAAATTATCATTATTTGGAGATGACAAGATACTTTACATACAAGACCCCCCAAACCCCACCAAAAGACTTCTAGAACTAATAAGCAAATTCTGTAGCATAGCTAGATACAAAATCAACACTGAAAAATAAATGGCATTCCTATATGCAAACAACAAACTTACTGAGAGATTATCAGAGAAAGAATATCCTTCACAATAGCATCCAAAAAAATGAAATACATAGGAATATATCTAACGAAGTAAGTGATCAATGTATGAAAAATTACGGTACTATGAAAAAGTAGATTGAAGTAGACATCAGAAAATGGAAAGATATCCTTTGCTCATGGATAGGAAGAACCAACATTGTGAAAATGGCCATACTCCCAAAACTGTTATACAGATTTACTGCAATCCTAATCAAAATACCATTAGCATACCTCGCAGATCTAGAGAAAAGACTCCTAAATGTCATTTGGAAAGAGAAGATACTTAGAATCACGAAGGCAATTTTGAGTAACTAAGGCAAGGCAGGAGGCAATACAATCTCTGACTTGAAATTATACTAAAGAGTTACTGGGATAAAATTAGCATAGTACTAGCAAAAAAGAACCAGACCTGAGGATGCATGAAATAGATTCGATGATGCAGACACAACTAGAAACACATTCAGCCACCTTATCTTTGACAAAGTGGCTAAACATGTTCACTGGAAGAAAAATAGCCTCTTTAATAAATGGTGTTGGACAATCATTGTTAATTCCCTGTCACTTTGTCTATAACTCAATTTTGATTGTACTGTTCTTGTGCTACTTTATGTCTTTTGTTGTTTTCTTTTTGTTTTTTTGGTTTTTTGTTTGTTTTTTTATACTTTTAAAAAATAAAAAAATAAATGGTGTTGGAAAAAGTGGCTTTCCACATGCCAAAGAATAAAACTAGACCCATGTCTTTCACCGTGTACTAAACTAAAGTCAAAATGGGTCAAAGATCTAAATATTAAAGCAGATGCATTAAATCTTCTGGAAGAGAAAGTAGGTAAAAATCTTGAAGACATGGGGGTAGGCAGAGAGTTCATGAACAAAAACCAAACTGCGTGGGAAATATTACAAAGAATCTACAACTGGGATCTCATCTTATTAAAAATCTTTTGAACAACTAAAGAAATTAGCAGGAGTGGAAGAAAACCAACAGAATAGAAAAAAAATTTTAGCCAACTATCCTCACATAAAAGAATTTTATCTAGAATAGATAAAGTATTGAAAAAAATCAGACCTCCCAAATTTGAAGAACCAATCCAAAAATGGGCATTTGAGATGAATACACACTTCTCAGATGAGGAAATACAAATGGCAAATAAATATGTGAAGAAAATGTTCAACATCACATTTGAAAGATGCAAATTAAAACACTGATATTCAATCTCACCCCAGAAAGAATAACTGTCATCAAAAATTCAACCAATAATAAATACTGGAGGGATTGTGGGGAAAAATCAACACTTCTTCCCAATTGGTGGGAGTGTAGACTGGTACAACCACTGTGGAAATCAGTGTGGAGATTCCTTGAAAAGTTAGGATTAGAGGTCCCATTTGATCCAGCTATTCCACTGCTGAATATGTTACCAGAAGAGTTAAAAACATCATACCACAGCAATACACATGACCCATGTTTAAAGCAGTAGAGTTTTTAACAGGTAGGTCTTAGAAACAACCCAAATACTCATCAACCGATGTGGTATTTTTATACAATAGAGTGCTACTCTGCCAAAAAGAAGGATAAACTTGAGAGTTTTATAGGTAAGTGGGTGAAATTTGAGATCATAAGTGAAATAAAGCAGACACACATTTGCAAACTTCATATTATCTCCCTAGTGTGAGAAAATGCAAGAGTAAATAAGATCCAAGATGTACCGTACACACTGTAAAGTGGAAAGAAACTGTTCAAAGAGAAAGAGAAACTGGGAGGAAGGGAAAGGAGTAAAAAGGGACAATAAAAGCAAAAAAAATTATATATATATATGTATTTCTCTTAGTTCATTGAAAAGAAATGTTTATGCTAATATTGTTTGGACAATTAAATGTCTATATCTTGTACTCTGAGTAACTAATTTAAAGATAACAACACATAATGTATTAACCATTGTTACCCTTCTGTTATCTTGTATTGAAATTTTCTTTTATATTTTCCTCTTTAAAAAAATTAAACAACAATTAGCATTAGTTCCTGCTAGAATCATCATATCGTGGTATATTTTCATCTCATTATTTTATCTTTGCTATATTTCTCCTTCTCAACCCGCTCAGTAGTAGATGAGGAAATCTGCTATGGGGTGATTCGATACTATTTTCAGTTTACTTGTTTTTCCAGTCTATTTTGGCTATAAACTCAGAGATTGGTTGATACATAGGCTTTCTGTCTGAAGCATCTCTGCCACTCCATCTTGGTTTGTCAGAATTTTAGTGAAACAGGACTTTACCTGCTTTGCTTCACATCTTGGGAATTCATTCTGAAGAACACACTCCGTGGCCACCACCACAAATGTTACATGAATACAGCTTCAAAAAAATTTAAACTCCTTTCTTTACAAAGTGTACTCAATAGGGCCACTAACATTACATTTTTTTAAATTTTTTTCCTGATACTTTTTATTACATGGGATAAAAAAATATATTATAGTATTTATTCTATTCAAATTGTACCTATTCTATTCAATTGCTTGTAAAATTAGTTTCCTACATTCAGTAGTGTTTTAATTGACATCACTTCCTTGTTCTCAACCCGTGTAGGAAAATGGATTTCCAGGGAGGCTTTGAAGCGTGCAATTTGCCACTGCAGCCACTAGGCAAGTCACTTACGCTTTCTTAAGTATTCCCTCTCCAGATTCCATCAGTGGTATTAGTGTTAGAGAAGAATCTCATCATTCAGTTGATTTTTTGATGGTAATAATTGAAAGAAAGGCAACAATCAGAAACAAAGCCAGGTGTGGTAGCACACACCTGTGATCTCAGCACTTGGGAAGCTGATGCAGGAGGATCAAGGCCAACCTGTGCTACACAATGAACTCAAGGCCAGCCTGAATTGCACAGTGACACCTTGTCTCAAAGAGACAAAAACCAAAACAAGAAACAAGAAACAGGTTCACTTCTAAAGCTCAATAAGTGTACACATTCTTTTTTTTTTTTGGTATGGAGACTCGAACTCAGGACCTTGGGTTTGCCAGGCAGGCACTTATGCCACTGTGCATGCATTCCTACTTTTGAGCATCAAAGACCTGAAAAGTGAGGAAGTTAAAAAGAAACAAAGATTACAGCCTTCTCTGCAGGATTGAAGGGACTGACAAAGTAGTACCTGCTTCAAAAATGGTAAAAACCAGAATAAACCAAAAGATAATACTCTCAAGACCTCAGGAGTTTAAGATCTTTATAAAGTTAATGCATGCATAGGTGCCAAAAAGAGATTAGATTTGTTTTAATTCTAGTTTAAACATCAACAGAAACAAGACAATCAATATCTTATAAACACTTGATGAAGTAGTCCAAGCTCATTTTAAATAGCACCTTTTTCCAGAATGCACAAACTGCTAAATACATTTTCTCAGTGACAGAAGCCCTGCGAACAAAAGTGTTAAGAAGATCTATTCCTAACAAAAAGCAAAGGAACATGCTTGCAGAAAATCTGTTGTATCAAACAATGTATTCACAATTTTAAATACCTCATAAAGGAATTCAGGTAAATATCATATATTCATAGGGCATTAGAACCAAAAATGTCTTTGTAAAACCACTTAGTCTCTCTTTTTTTTGTTTTGTTTTGTTTTGCAGACATAGTTTCTGCCGTAGTAATAATGTGCTCATGTTCCTGCTTTTTTCAGTGGACCAGTGCAGTGTATAGTGTTTCCAAAATGATAATGTATAGAGTCTACTTTAAACCACAAAATAGTTATATCCTTAATAGCTAAGGTTACAGTTACCTCAATATATCTAAATGGACTGTCATTGAAGCCTTCACAAAATTATTATAACCAGTTGTAGAACAAATAAACACTGATAAAGTAGAACCTTCAGGGTTAATAAATGATTTTATTGCTGGTCTAGAGTTTCTTACCTTTTGTAAATAAACATAAGTTAGTTAAAAACAAAAAAATAGTTTCCCTAAACAGTTTAATGTCAACTCTCTATAACCATAGCTTCTGTCCTATAATTCATATTTACAAATCGTACTTCCTCAGCAACTTCATATAAACACATACTCTATACACTTGAGTACTAGTTCAATTGCTCTCTCAGTAGGACCTTCCCTGGCCATTACTTTTCTTTATTTTTTTTATTTTAAAGACAAAAGAATGGAGACATATAAACCAGAATAATACAAAAACAATACAGGAAATACAAAATTTTAGAGAAGATAGTAGGGAATTAGCACTGGATGCTGTATTACATAATGTTATCTTCACATTTGTTACTCAGTTATACAGATGATGGCTCGTTCGATTAATCAATTAATCAATTTTCTCCACCCTCATCTCCATTGTTCTACCACCCAATAAGTCATCTTCCCTCTGATAATAACTATACTTTTTGGTTTATTTACTCCCTCACATTGGGAAGAGACATGGCTGCTTCAAATTATGCTGTAACAAACATGGGTGTACACAAATTGCTATGGCAGGAGGTGGAAAAGCACCCATCCTCAAAGATGGTAGATAGGCAGGGAACCAGGTTCACTACGGTCAAGACCCCATTGACAAGCCCTCAAGGCCATCAGGGGTCCTGTTGGGTGGGCAGGGTTACCCACTGAACTGCCAGGCTTTGCCTCGATACAGCGCATCTGGAGGCCCGGTTGAGTCCTCAGGGTCATCCCGGTGAACCAGTGGGCTCCGCCCCACCACCGCGCTGCTGGAGACCCAGTCGAAACCATGCTGGCCATTACTTTTCAAATTGCAACATACTCTTCGCCTCCTCCTCCTCCTCCTCCTCCTCCAATTTATTTTTCTCCAAATCGGAGATCACCACTTATATTTCACTTCATTTTTATTTTGACTCTTCCTGCCCCCATTTATGTACTGCTACCTATTGTACCTTCTCTCATCAGCATGCAGTAAAAATATATAAACACACAAATAAGCTGATGAATGAATGAAAGTCCGAGAGACTTCTACATTTACGTCTTTCATCACACTACCCTTCAGAAGACAGTTCAAGAATGTTAGCTGATCTGACTCTTCAAAGCATAAGAGGAGCATGTTTCTAGATTCACCTGAAGTGAGTCACTGTGTAAATTGAGCTATATACTGAGGGCTTAAAAGAGAAAAAACATCTCCTTGTAATATGAAATACATTGCTAAAAATCATTTTTCTCATGCTTTCCCTATTTGATTTCAGTGCAAATTTAAAATAGCTATGATATTGCTGTTTTTCACTCAAATACTAAATGTAGCATTATCCTAAAAGTATCAAAACATAAAGAAGTGGGATATTAAGAATTCCTGATGCCACATGAGAGCACATAGGGTTTTCTTTAAGTTTTGCCAACTAAAATCCACAATGAGACACCAGGAAGAAAAAAATCACTTTCTAAAAATAATGTCTTTCAATCCTAATGTCTACTAATTCTCTATGCTTATGTTAGACATTATTTCAAAGCATACTTGCATTTTTTATTCAGAAGAACTTTAATATCTTGGCACTCGAGACTAAATTTGACTTTTCTCATAGTACTCCACCCTTTCTTCCCATTTTGGCTCAAATACCTTAGCTAAATTTTCAGTTAAGCTCATGACACGTAGTGAGGTTATTTCTCTCAATTTGGTCCTAAGTGAGCAATCCACAGTGCAAACCATTGGCATGGTCATTCTCTTTTTATTTCCTGAAAAAAAATGTATGATGAGGTTCGGTTTTGGTTCATTTGTTTCTTTGTTTGAGTAATAAAAAATAGCTCAGAGGGAATTATTAATAGAATTTTTCCCTTTAGCCTATTTGAAGGTAAAACATTAGTGTTCCACTTCATGAAATCTGGTTCAAAACTGAGAAGCTCTCAGATGAGCACAATTTCAAAAGCTGCGCGAAAACCCTCCTGGGTTAATACCTGCAAGCTGACTGAAGTCTGAAGGGCAATTTTGGTCAGTTGGATGCATGAGGGGTATGTTGAGAGATGTGGATATGCATGTATTGTGTATGTGTGAGTGCGTGCACACTGTAAAGAAAAAGAGTGAAGACTGTTACAGACATGAAATATTTGAAAATCACATCCAAAGAAGTAATACTCAAGCTCTTATTTTTGACAAGCAAGAAAAAATATTTTATGCACATTGTTTTATGTAATCCTCATATTATCTCTTGGAATGGGTTAATATTATCCATGTTACAGATTAGGGTATTATATTTTCAATGGCTGCTGTGATGAAGTACCACCAACTTGGTGACTTAAAAAAAAAGAAAGTTGTGCTTCTATGGTTCTTAAGAGCAGAAGTCTGAAATCAAGGCAATGACAGGGCTATGTGTGCCTGGAGTCTCTTAGGAAGTTGGTTTTATGCCTCTCCAAGCTTTGGCAGTCCTTGGTACTCCTTGGCACACTGATGTTTCCAGTCTCTCTTTATCTAGAATTTTGCTCATGTGTTTGTCATGCCGCCTTCCTTCTGAAAGTTTCCTGTTTTCCAGGAAGATACCATTCACAAGTATTTATGGCCCACTCTTCTCCAGCATGACTTCATCCGAACAATGTAATTCTGCAAAGCTTATTTCTGAATAGTAGGGCAATTCAACCCAATATAAGGCTACTGAGATTCACAACGACATCAGCTGCTAGAATTATAACTTTGAATCAATTGTAGGAAAATGAATGCACCTTAGAAACATAATGTTAAGTGAAATAAATGACATTCACAAGCTTAAGTACAGTATAGTTTCTCTCATACGAGAAATCCAAACTATAAATAAAGAGGAAAATAAAAGGTACATGAAAAGATACAGGGAAGGGCTGGGGGTGTAACTCAGTGGAATAAGCGCCTGCCTGGCAGCTGCAAGGTCCTCAGCTCGATCCCCCATACAGCAAAAAAAAAAAAAAAAAAGAAATAAAGAAAGAAAGGTTACAGGGAGACCCATCTTTTACAGATAGTATAAGGACCGGCGATGGAAACGGAGAAAGTGGGAAGAGCTCCCTCTTCCCAGGAGAGGAAGAAAAACGGAAGTCAGATGTGTCATGTACGCGGACAACACACCCATAGTGGAAGCATCATGAATGCGAACATATACTAATAAAATTTTAAAAGAAGAAATATTTAAAGAAGTAATGGGAGAGGAATAAAAACTAATAATGACCTATTAGTTCGGCTGAGCATGCGCACTATTACTTAGCTGTGCTCCCAGCGAGCAGTCCGTTTACATTCATTGTAAACATTGATATATTTTATTTTAAATCTGTCATGTTGCTATTTGTTTTCACTTCTTTGTTTGCTTTGTGCTCCTCTTTCACTACTGTCTCTCATTTGGATTAACAACTTACCTTTCCTTTCCTCAATTATCGCATTAGCAACAGAGTCATTTACTACTTTTTCAATGAATATCGTAAAGTATACAATTTTCATACTTTGGGACCAGGAAATGAACAAAAGTTCTACTCAGCTTCTAAGCTTTGCTACATTAAAAACCTTTAAATGCTTTGAGAAGAAAAGCAGTGAAGAATGTCTAAACTCAACTAATTCTCTTTTCTTCACACTCTTCACCACTCTGAGTTTGACCCCTTTGTGACTCTCCAATTATAGATATTTCACATTTTCTCCAGCTTTTTTAGTTGTTTTCAGAGAAAGAATTGGTTTTATGCACACTAATCCATAATTTCTAAAAACAAAACTTGTTTCTAACAAGAGTATACTTTTAAACAATGATAACATTAAGGGAGTTTTGAGAGCATGTAATCTAAGAGAATATCATTAAAGGCAATTCTGAAGCATGTTAAAGTCAGAAAAAAGTGATATTCCTTCCATACTCGTAGAAGTTAAATAAAATAGAATAAGAAAAGTATTTTAATATCTTTTTAAAAGACAATAAAGGATTTAGACACTCAGAGAAAAAAATTAAAATATCACAAATAAATCCAAATTTAATCTAAAACTATCATGAACATAAATAAATGGACTGTTTAGTACATAATAATTGTCTAGATTATTTTTAATTCATCTATAGGTGGAGATACACCTGAAGGATACAGAAGGAATGAAAGTAAAACATAGGAAAAAATATTGTGCTGAAATTCTAAGCAAAATAAAGAGGGAATAATTACATTTAAAAAAAATAAACTGTTTTCAATTTCACCTATGGAAGAACAAACACATTTGACAACAGATCTTCCTCTACCTGTTGAAGCATTTACTTCCCTGTGTAGAAGACAGCCATCTTCCAACTTTGTTAGTTAGCATTATGTTACAGTGTCATTATCCTTTTTAAAATTTATTTTAAAAATAGAAGAAGGAAAGCATATTAGCAAACAGACATCCATTTACAAAATAGCGTAAGAACAATACAAGCAATACTGAATTACGGACAAAGTGGCAGGAAATTAACAATGGTTGTTGTATTACATATTGATATCTTCAAAGTGGTTTCTCAGGAAAACAAATAGAGACATGCAAAATTGATCAAACAGTTAATCATTATCTGATCCTTTCAGTAAAGCGATAAAAGTCAGCAGTACAACTATGTTAGCTATCCTGTGTATACATATGGAATAATTATATTTAAATCAAACAAAGAAAATACAACTATTCTATACTTACACGCACCTAATAATATAGAAAGAAAAATATAAAAAACATTTTAAAAATATGAAACAAGTAACAGATAAAAGGTGAAAATTGAAAAATCGACTATGAAGGTGGAATATTTTAACTCACATTTTCAGTAATTTCTGGATTTGACAGATAAAATGTTACTCAGGGCAGGAAGCACCTGACTAACTCTATGAATTGGGCTAGGCCACCGTGCAGAAATAGATAAGCCCCAAAGCTTCAGAGGCAACGCAGTAAAATCGTTTTCTCCTCCTATCAGTTACCAAGGATTGAAGGGTTACAGCTCCCTTGGTTCTGCTGCACTGTCTTCCTCTAGAGCCCATTGGAATCTTAATTAGTCCGCTGGCTCCTCTGTGTTCAACTACCCCACAGAAGAGGTGACAGAACAGGGAGAATGTTCAGGCAGTGTAATGGCCAAGCCGAAGGGCTTTATACTGCCATCATCTCGTTCGCGACGAAGTACTATGACAGGATTCCAACCTAGCTGAAGGAAGACTCGTAACTGTAGTCCTCTTTGTACCCCCCAAAAGGAAATAGGGTTATTAGACGTGTAACTAGTCTCCAGCACAAACGTAAATAACAAGGCTGACAAAATGGACAAGCATAAGGCAGGTCACCAAAGAGTAGACAAGGAGCTTTCTTTCCAGGACAAGAACACTTAGGAGATTTTCTCATATCCTGGGCCAGGTCATACCGTAAGTCTCAAAAAATTTCAAAATGATCTACCATAAAAATTGTACCTTAAGACTTCAGTTTAAGTAAATAGGAAATTAATAACAAAAACCTCTTAAAACACACTCCAAGTGTTAGGGTTTGTGTCTGCATGTCCCCCCAAATCCTCATGCAGTTATGGGTGGCTTTTAGAGTTTATGACTCATCCATGATCCAATGCTGGGACTATAGGTGTGAGAGCTATACCCGCCCTCGGGCAGATAGTCTGTATGTATAAGGGAGAGAAAGAGGCTGCTGGCTGCCATTCCTCCCACCATTCCTCCCTTCTTGCGCTTGTTGCTTTGCTGTGTACCGCCACCGTGAGCTGTTGCCCTCTGCCATGTGCCCCTGTGCCTCGGAACCAGCCAAGTATGGACTGAAACTTGCAAACTGTAAGCTAAATAAACCCTTCTTTCCCTCATTTTGGATGCTGGGTATTTTGTCTCAGCAACGAGAAGAAAGTAACCAAGACACCAATCTTTTGAAATTAATGAGTTCTTTTAAATAACCCATGATTTGAAAAGTAACTACAGTGTAAAGGAAAATATTTTGATCGAAACAAATACCAAATACTAAGATACAGTGTAATACACAAAATACATTTTATAGAAATAAATTTGGAACCTTAAATATGCATAATAATGATAGAATTCTGAAAATGAATCAGCTAAGCATTCACCTGAATTTTTTTAAAAGATCAAAAAGATACAAGAAATAACAAGATGCAGAAATTAGTAAAGTGACACATGTACAAAACACAAATTTAAACAGCACACAAAAGTGTGACCTTTTCATTTAGGCCCAGAGAAGCACCTAAATCCAGTTGCCCTGAGTCCTGTTATAACTGAAAAGGAGACATTTACAATATAAGAAGTGCTGCTGTCCTGAAGCTAGATGAGAAGAATGTCCTCATATGCTTTGTATCAGGAGCCCTGAGGTTTCCAGTGAACCACTACCTCTACCAAAGGAAAAGTGGTGGAATTTCTGGCTATAACCGTACAAAGGGTCTGAGAAGAGCTTCTGCAAGTGGCCTGTGCCATTGCAAACCCAGGAAAAAATTAAGACATAAAATCCACTTGATGATGGGCTCACTGAGAACATACATTTGGATGAAGTCATTCATACAAAGTACAACTTCCATGAGGGACGAGAAGCCTAGAACCTTATTGGGGGAGAAAATTAGATTTTAATGGGAAATAAGTTACATAGAAAAATTAGGGGACAAACATGACTTCAAACTGCCCTGACCTTTAAGATCTAGGCAAAATACTTTTAAACACAGTCACAAATATATCATTTCTTGGTTCATTAGTCGATAAGTCAATTTAAAGCGCATTAACATGCACATCTCTGAAGTTGGCCCAAGATAGAAAACTGAAACTTCCATAGCTACTTATTTAGGGAAATGAAAAGACCATTAGATATATTGCTGGCAAAATATCACCCTTGGAGTTTAGTTTTATTTCTATATGAAGCACATTCAACAGCAATATTAAGGACTGGCTACTCCCTCAGCCAGGGTTATTAATACATAGATTTCAACAGTTGGAAAGGAAAGCCTGTTGCTTCCAGTTTTATTTTAAAGAAATATGATTGATGAATAAAAATTGTATCTATTCAAGCCATGAAATGCAATGAAATTATTTCCACAATCAAACTAATTGACATATCCATCCCCTCATACAGTAACTTTTTTCTAAACAAATGTGTGGTGAGAACACAGGAGATCTACTTTCTTTTTTCTTTTTTCCTTTAATTTTATTATAAGAGAAAAACTAAAAGCTATGAAACAAAATTTCAAAACAAGATAATAGGAGAGTAACAATGGTTAATGCATTGCACATTGTTATCTTCACAGTAGTTGCTCAGAGTACAAGATATGGGCATGAAAAATTGACCAAAAAATATTAGCACAAACTTTCCTTTCCAATGAACTAAGAGAAATTAGTAGTATAACTATCTTAAATATCATGTAAATTTTTCCTTTTCCCTTCCTTCTTTTCTCCTTTCCCCCATCCCAGTTTCTCTTTCCTTTGGAACAGTTTCTTCCCACTTCAAAATATCTATTATACATTTTGGATCATATTTACTCTTCCAGCTTCTCACACTAGGGAGACAATATTATGCTTACACATGTGTCTGATTTATTTCACTTATGAGTATGGTCTCAAGTTGCATCCATTTACCTATGAAATCTTTGAGTTTATTCTTCTTTATGGCTGAGTAGTATTCCATTGTATAACAAGACTAATTCTTTTTTATTCATTCCTTAGTTGATGGACATTTCAGTTGTTTCTAAGACAGCTATTACAAATTTTGCTGCTATAAACATGGGTGCACATGTATAGTTGTGGCATGATGCTTTCACTTCTGGGAAGATACCCAAAAGGGAAATATTTGGGTTGAATGGGACCTTTAATCCTCGTTTTTTGAGGACTCTCCACTCTGATTTTCATAGTGGTTGCACCAGTCTACACTCCCACCAACAGTGGGGAAGGGATCCTTTGTCCCCACAGCCCCTCTAGCATTTTGCTGTGGGTTGATATTTCGATGACAGTCTTTCTAGGCTGTGACAGAATCTCAGCAGTGTTTTAATTTGCATCTCTCAAATGACCAAAAATGTTGAGCTTTTTTTCATATATTTACTTTCATTTGTATTTCTCCATCTGACAAGTGTACATTCATCTCAGATGCTCGTGTTTTGATGGGTCTTTGAGTTGGGGGGGGTCTGATATTTTTCAATTACTCATATGTTTTATGTGTAAGTCCATTGTCTGAGGGACAGCTGGCTATAAATTTTTCACACTCTGTGGGTTTCCTTTTTACTCTCTTGGTGATTGCTTTTGCTTTGCAAAAACTTTTAATAAGGTAAGATCCCAATTGTTTATTCTTTGTAGTGTTTCCCATGTGCTCTTCATTTTCCTCCTGAAGTCTCCGCCTACACCTATGTCTTCAAGATTTCTACCTATTTTCTCTTCTAGTAGATTTAGTGTTTCTGTTTTAATATTTAGATCTTTGATTCTTTTTGACTTTAGTGCATGATAACAGACTCAGATCTACTTTTAGTCTTCAATATGTGGAAAGACACTTTTTCCAGCACCATTTATTAAAGAGACTATCGAACATGTTTGGCCCTTTTGTCAAAGATAAGGTGGTTGTGTGTGTTTGAGATTGTATTTGCATCTTCTATTCTGTTCCACTGATCCTCAGGTCTGATTTTCTTCTTGCCAGTACCATGTTTTGTTTTGTTTTGTTTTGTATATCACAATAGCTTTGTACTATAATTTCAAGTCAGGGATTGTGATGCTCCCTGACTTGCTTTTGTCTCCCAGAGTTGCTTTTGCTATTCTGAGATCTACTTTCTTAGCAAAGCATGTTTTGCAGTTATTATCTGCTATAGGTAAAGCAATACAACTATACTACAATATTAGCCATAGGTACGATGACAGACCTCATTCACCTCTTCTGGAAACATCTATAACTTTCAAATTCCCAGCCATACTGATTCTCATAAAATTACAAATGCCTGTGCATCTTTTTCCTACAATATTCCAAAAATTCTTTGTTAAAAATACAGGTAAAGAGGAGATGTAAATACTATAATGTAAGTACATTTCTATGTATGCAAATATTTGTATGTAGGGTAAGCACAGGATATACAAAAATATATGTGAAAAGAAGAAATGTACTTTACTTCCTTCTGAAACCTGTCTCATGTTTTGCAAGAGAAGTCAGAAATTACCTAGTAAAAAACAAGAAATTTTTAAAGATATCAGTACTGGACTGAAGGTCCAAGACCACCAGCTAAGTATGTCCCAGATTCTTCCATCAAAAGCAAATAATTATGCCAAATTAAATACCAATAGCTTTCTAAAACTCTTACTTTATTTGTTCTTGGCCTTTTGCATTCTACCTGTGGCTGAAGCCACAGGGACTTGTGATGAGATGATGCTGGTGGGTGACAGTGGAAATGTGCCAGTTCCTTGAAAGACTAGGCCTGGTTTCCTGTTGTCCCTGTGTTGTCTTCTACTTCATCATCAGCAAACAGCTTTTCCTATACAAATGCACCTGCAGACTGAAGAGCAAAGATGTTCAATCAGTCCATTTGTTTTGTTCTCACACCTACTGAATGTGTCATTTGTGCAGGGAGTGTGCTTTCACTGCTGGGAGATTGCTATAAATATTCACATTTCCATGAAGAGAAATGGTGACAATCAGAAGATACAGGTTTTTATTGGAAAGTATTACATATCTTTTAGATATCCTGTGCTATACCTGAGCTGCCAGCATATGATCCAGTAGAAAGCATTCGGATATTTGAACCAGTTGCCCCGAAGTTCTAAAACTATGACATTGAAAACAGAAAATGGTGTAAAAAGTGAGACACATTGTACAAGTTGGAAATATGTCTGTAAGAGACATGAGTGTCTCCTCTGAGTTTCTCAGCCTTCCCTGTTCCAAATGTCATCTGCTACAGGACTTCCCCCACCCATACGCAAAGGTGTCCACATAAAGTAACACAATGAGCTCTTTGAAAACAACTGCTGAACTCTATGGATTCCGGTTCCCTCTGTTGCTTCAAGATTTGAGGAAATGTTGCTGCATGTAGTGTATCTGGCTCTTCAAGTGTCTTCCAAGCAAGGTGGAGGACCCACACTGAAATGCAGAGAAGTTAACTTCCTATGGCACCACCTTGACCCAAGGTGGGCAGGGGAAAAATGGACAGTTACTCTCCTTCCTCTTAGTTGACCCAAAAAGCCTTCCCAGAGACATCCTATGGGATCCCAGGTACCAGTTGCTGGACACTAGGAAGAGTCTCTTGGAAAGGGAGCGATCTTGGGGTAATGCTTCACCTGTCTTGGCTGCCCACTCAACCCTCCCTCACCTTTTCTTTCCTGCCATCTCACTCTCCTGGTATGGCCTTGCCAAATGAGTCACTGAATCCTTGCAGCTCTATCTTCTGGTCCTAAACCATAGCACTGACACGTATTAAAACTATGGAAAAGTACTATAATGAATAATGCGGCCTTTCTTCAAAGGTGAAACCTAATGATGAGGCTAAGGAAATAGATAAAATTAGTGTGAGAACATAGAGCAAGCAGTCTGCTTTTACTCACCCAGTGAACGACCCCCCTTAGGCAGGACTGACAAAGATTTTTATTGGATATTGAGGCTTTCTTTTAAGACTAGAGAGGAAAGTAATTATTTATAGAAGCCATAATTGTTATTAGTTTATTACTGATTAAACTAGTATTAATTGATTCATAGAGCTACATGAGTCACTAAAGTAGTCAACCTGACAAAGTTTTAGTCGTAATTTGGAACTGGTGATGCAAGTGTTGACCATGACTAAAGAAAGAATCCATGTATTTGCCATATATGCTTGATGAAAGCAAACACATAGGTCTTAGGAGAACACTAAGACCTGGTAGCAAAGCAGAGATGGCTTCTTAAACAAGTTGAGATTTTGACATACAAGTTATCTAGATAAAGTAGGGAAGGTAAGAATTTTCTAGGAGAAGGAGTAAGCACAGAGTACTAGACTTTGAATATTCCAGTCAGAGGGAACAGCCGCTAGACAGGCCCAGAGGCTTACTAACCACTTACCCTTGTACCTATCTCCTTACCTAACTGAGTTCCATTGTTATCATCTGTAAATAAAGAAAATAATACTGCTCTATAAAGAAGTCATAACATTTAATGGGATATGTGCTCAAGGTTATGGCATGAAACAGTTATTTTACTTCTGAGCCTTGAAAAGAGGCAAACTGTTTTCTTCTCCTTGTAAACAGGAATGTGGAATAAAGAGCAAGGACAGAAAATCCAGTCACTTTCAAAATTTGAAAAAAAATATTGATAATTGAAACATAGCTCAAAATCTCAAAGCTTTTCATTGAAAGTGGTTAATATTTGTCCTCCAAAATCCTTACTTATTTTCAGGTAAATTTTGTTCTCATCTATTGAGTTTTTGCCACATCTCATTCATAAGGCTAAAAATGTATATGCAAGCTAATTTGAGATCTACTGTCATAAGATACAAACATCCTTTTCATAGTCCCAAAGATGTTGTCAAACTGAAACACAGCTTGAACTCAGATGGAGCAGCCTGTAAATTCTGAGCAGTTTTTCAATTTGGCTAGAAAGATTAGCCTCCCTCAAATTTTAATATTTTCCAAATTTAAAAAAATGCAGCAAAGCAAATCTCTTTTTACTTCACACATAAGGATAAAAATTGGCTGTTTAATAAAAAAATCATAATTCATACCAGATGACTTAAAATATGTTTGCACATATTCAAAGTTTACACATAAATCTAATTCACAAAATATGTGACTTTTAGCTTCACTTACTCATCCTTCCTTTTTTGCTTTAATTTTGAGTGAGCGTCACTTTACGCCTTCTAAAAAGTCTGTAGAATTAGAAAGTCCAGCTCTGCTACGTGTTTGCCTGGTTCTGTTTCTTATGTGACAGCAGAGGACAGAGACCAGAGAGTGTGTTCATAGTTGTTTGCCCCCAGCACTTCACAAACTAGAGAGGCTCCTCACAGAGCTACAAGTAACTAATCTCTAGGTTCATGTGGAAGAAGGGAATGTATGGAAATATCAGGTCCTCTTGGCAATCTGTAGTCACCGCCAATCTTGAGTTGATCCCCACTAATTTGTGGAGCCTTATTTCCAACATGCTAAAGTCTGTATGAGTTCCCAAAAGCCACGAATGTGAGGTTAAGTGCTTCCTTGCCTTCAGAGACCATGGGGCACATGACGCTTCCAAAAGCAATGAAAAATTTGTCTTGTGCTTGCTTAGAAGGACATAGAGAAGATTCCAGAAGTGCTGGTTGTTGACTTGAGAGTCCCCAGTGTGTAGCTACTGCTGTCTGAGGCCAACTGTATAAGACTTCTCTATCCCTCTCCTATCTGGGATGTGAACTGAGCATGCACCAGGGATTGAAAGCTGTCCCGAGTGACTCAGCCAGTGTTCAGCAACTCTAAAATAAAGCCTGACCTTGAACTACCTGCTTCTCCTGGACCTGCCATTGAACAATTTAGTAGTTCATAGTAGTTAATTCCAAAACATGCCTACTGACTGCCTCCCATGTACCAAGTGCTAGGAAACACATTAGGGAACAATATTGAAAAGATATAACTCCTGCCTGTAGCTAAATAAATAGACCACGAGTGACAGAGATAACTAAGAGAAATTGAAGATTTTTTCACGCAGGTCATAAAGTATAAACGCATCAGGTACTGTAGCAGTAATGAGGTAATAAATAGTAACAAGTAATCTAGATAAAATTCAGATCTAGATTTAAAAATAAAACCAAGGAAGGGTTTCCAAATGAAGCCCTTTCCGCTGGAGGGAGAGCAGATAACGAAGAACATAAGCAAAATCCCAGAGGACAACTAGAAAATGAGCCATTTAGTAGCCTGCATCATTTGTTACAAATATAGGGCAGAGTACAAGAGAAAACGTGACTAAAGATGAAGCTAAATCTTCAAAAAAAAAAGAAAGAAATCATTTCAACATGGCTGACAAGAGGAGGAGCCACGTCGAGAAGCGCAGAGAAGATCACTGAGAAGGAAGGTAGGGGCGGGGCTTTCACCCTGAAGCAGAGAATTAATAGGAAAGATAATATACAAACACATAGAGCGAGAGCGAGAGCGAGAGCGAGAGCGAGACAATGATGGGGATGGGGACAGGGACGGGGACGGGGACAGGGATGGGGATGGGGATGAGGATTTGGATAGCGATGCGGATCAGACCGAACAAACATACAGTGGACAAGGGGAGCAGCGCTGCTGCAGCCGGTCCACTCTTCCGCCTGCCCCTGCAGCTCCTGGGAGCCTGAAGGACCTACGCGGCACTGCAGAGACCAACTCGGGAAAGACTGGGCACACAGCAGCTCTCTCCCAGCCCCGCATCAGCACACAGACACCCAGAAAGCTGCGGGTTTGCAGTCTGCTCTCCAGCACTGCACGTGGGAGTCCCCACCCAGACTCTGACCAGAAAGAGGATAAACAGGTGAGCATCACCTTAGTTGACTCCAGTTGGCGCCGGCTCAGCACATGTGCCTGAATGCTGCCTCACCAGCCCACACGCACAGTCCGTCAGGCGCCCGCCCTGCAAGCTGTGTTCCTGCTGAGTCACAGGCACGTCATCCAACCCGCCAGCACCTGTGCTGCACACCCGCTTACCCGCGGAGCAGCAGGCACCTGCACGCACCTGTAGGCCCGCTCCACTCTGCAGTCACGCTGTGCGGCTCACAGCCTGAGTCCCTGGAGTGCGGTGCAGGTCCCTGGAGACCATGTGTGCTCACCTGCAAGGAGAGCTCAGGTGAGACCAGAGAGGGGTTGCGGCACTTTCTGGTGTAGCAGACTCAGGAGCTGTTTCGCGTTCACTCTGCGGAGTGCCGGAGATGGGTCTGTAGGGCTTATTTTTCCTTTTTATCGTTTGTAGTTTCTATTGTTGCTGCTCTTTGCTTTTTTCCTTTGATTTAGCTTCTGCTTGCTTTCTGCTCTCAACACCCTCCTCCTTTTCTTTAACTCTTGCATCTTTAGCAACACGTTTTTACTATACACGTGTTTCTCCTAGTTTTCAAATTCCTACTTTCAAAGCTTTTCCCCCTACGTTTCCCTCCCTCCCTCCCTCCCAGATATCCCCATTTCATCTCATATTAGCATCTTACGTTAGCTCTTCTATTACTTTCCCTACTTCCGGTTTGCCTCTTGTCCGCCCTTGCCTCTTCTGCACATTATAACTGCACAGATGAATGAACAGGTCCTGGCACCTTTGCAGCACTCCTTAATCCCCAGCTACGCCTCCCTCTAAATCCTCCCGCTGTCCCCACAAACATCTTAGCACTCTCACCATTAACCTCACTTCAACCCTGACACACTGGATCGCAGATCTACGTTTTGCGGCTGTCACCTGTGGTCCGGCTGACTAGCGCTCTGTCTTCCCCATCCTCCTGTCTCTTCTCTTCCCTTCTCCTTGCACGCTGCACACTAACCAACTGTGCTAAAATAGTGCATGCTCGGAAAGTCATTGATGAAGTAAAAAACTGTAACTGCGATGCCTGATCTGGTCTGTTCACGCTGTCAGAACCTCTCCTCTCAGCACAGTGGTAGTGTCCAAACCATTTTAACTAAATAGTAAAAGGGGTGACCAACGTTTCTGGAGAAATAAAGTTGATAATATACTGTGGAAAGGCATACTCTATCTAAAACGATCTTCACACCTCACTCTGACCTAAACTCTCAGCGTATGTGCAAATGCATACACATCCAAATGTATGTGTGTGTATATAGATGTATTCATATACACATACTTATAACACGTACATGCACACAGGAACATGAGAGGACAAGGCAACAGAAGGCCCCCATGGCCTCCTCGCTTTCCCAAGGTGAAACTAGGGGGCACCAGTGGAAATAAACATAAACCCCAAGTAGCAGAGTTTTACGAAATTATGAAAGAAGAGATAAAAGTGGCAACTTCAAAGAGGATGTGACCCAAAAGTTCATGGACTCTTCATACAACATGACCAATATAGGTACGAGTGAAACAAAACCTTTCAAGAGCTGAGAGAAACAGTTCAAAACATGAATGACAAATTCACCAAAGAAGTAGACTCTACAAAAGGACAACAGACAGAAATGCCTGACAAGAAAAATCATATAGAATTTATCAATTGCAGAAATGACCAGTGTGAAGACAGGGTTTCTGAAATTGAGGACAAAATGGTAAATTACAGTAAATTACTGAGAGAAGCCTTCAGAAGAATAAGAGAATAAGAAAAATTCAACCCACAGCTACTAGACAACACTAAAAAGGCCAACCTAAGACTAGTTTGAGTTATCGAAGATAGCATAGAATAATACATAGAATACACATAGGATAATAAATTTGCTTACAGAAATTATAATAGAAAACTTCCCAAGAATAAGCTGCTGAGCAGCTCCTCACAGCACATTATACTTTATATGCCAGGTGTCCAACAAAAGAAAAGAATTTTCAAAGCTGTCAGAGAAAAGCAAAAGAATCAGATAAAGATAAATGTATTAGAATTACAGCAGATTTATCAACACAAACTTTAAAGACAAGGAAAGCTTAGAGGATATTGTTTCAAGAGCAAAAAACATCTTTCAACTCACATTAACATATCCAGTGAAATAATCTTGCAAAATAGATGCAGAAAGAAAGACAATCTATGAGAGAAAACAAATCAAGCGATTTATGACTACCAAAGGGGGACTCCAGAAAACACTCAGCAACACCCTAGACATATACAATGAAATCAACAAAGCCAAAAATTCAGAAGGAAGGAGTACACCAAGTGAGGTGAATAAACAAAAAAATAAAAGTAAAGGAAAAACAAATGAATCATCACAAAGCACAGTGATGGGAACTAATCAACACCCCTCAGTAGTAATTCTCACTGGCTTGGACTCCCCAATTAAAAGACATAGATTGGCAGGCTAGACAAAAACAGAATCCAACACACTGCTCCACGCAAGAAAGTCATCTGGCCCAAGAAGATATTCATAAACTACAAGTGAAAGAGTGGAAAACAGTGTTTCATCCACCAGCAGAGCTAGTAAACAAGTAGAGATAGGGATTTACTCAAGGAAAAAGTAAACTTCAAGTTAAAACTTATCACAAAAGATTTGTTTTTTTGAAAGGCCACTGTATACTAGTTAGGAAAATGATCCACACTGAAGAGCTAGCACTCGCAAAAATAAATACACCAAATACTGGAGTTCTTGCCTTCCTGAAACAAACGCTGCAGAATATAAAAGAGCAAATAAACTTGGACATCGTAACAGTGGGTGACCTCAGTAGTCTACTATGGGAAACAGATAAACTAATAAAAAATGAAGACGTATCAGAATTGAATAGCACCCTGGAATATATGAAATTAGTGGATATCTACAGACTTCTACCTTACTGTAATACAGTACACATTCTTCTCTGCAGCACAAAGAAGTTTCTTCAAACTGGACCACATAATACCCCACAAAGTTTGCTTAAAAAATATAAAAGAATTGAAATCACTCTGTGCTTACCATCCGACCATACTGGAATGAAACTAGAAATGAATCAGAGGAAAAAAAACACAGAAAATTTAGAAACACCTGGAAACTTAATAACATGCTCTTGACCACCCAATGGGTCACTGAAGAAATCAAGGGAAAAAATTAAACAATTTCTGGAAGCAAATAACAATTCCAGAACAATATATCAGAACCCATGGGACATGAGAAAAGCAGTCCAAAAATATTTACTGCAATCAATGCTAACATTAGAAAACCAATATAAGCTAAATTAAATAATTTAATAGGAACCTCAAGATATTTGAAAGACAAAACAATCCAAGCCCAAACCAAAATTAGGGAGGGAAATCATAAAGATCTGAGCAAAAATTAATAAAATTCAGACTATAAAAGCAATACAAAGAATCAACAAATTGAAAAGATATTCTCTGAAAAAGAAAATAAAATACAAGAACCCTTAGCCAAACTTATAGAAGAAAGAGGGAAAAGACTTATATCAATGCAATCAGAAATAAGAGAGGAAAAATCACAAAAGAAGAAGAAATTGTATTCAAAAAATTGGAAAATGTTGAAGAAATAGAGGCATACAAATTACCAGAAGTAAACCAAGAATACATAAATATTTGGATAATCCAACAAAGTGATGCAACTTAAGAGGTAATAAAAAAAAAATCTATCAACTAACATAATGCCCAGGACCTTATGGATTCACTGCTAATGCTACAAACCATTGAAGGACATTATATCATCAATGCCCCACAAACTCTTCAATCAAATTGAAATGGAAAGAGTGCTTCTAAACCCACTGCAGGATGCCAACACCTCTCTGATCCCCAAACCAGACAAAAATCCAACTGTGAAAGAATGCACAGGACTGAGGGCCGGGCTGGGTGAGTGGGAGTAAACAGATTTATGGTGTGTCGTGTACATGTGCCAAATAACCACAAGGAATACAAACATTATACATCACAAACACAAACTAAACTACAACGAAAATGGGCAAAGAGGGTCTGGGGGTGAAGAGAAAGAGGGTAGAGAGAGCAAGGGAGATAAAAATGAACTGGAACATGTTACAGCCAAGCAACTACTCCCTAAGATGAATGTAAACTTGCAAGCATGTACTAATTAAATCAACTTGAAAAAAGAAAAAAGGCAATAAAGGAAATCTGCACACCCAGGATATGTTATGCTGATGGTTGGAGGAGGCTGAACTTTACAGAGATGATAGTAAATCTTTGACAGGCCTTAATCAGATGGAAGAAATGATCACGTGGCCAACTCTGAAACACTTTATAAAAAGGATTTGGAGACAACTTCTAGGGTCTTAGGCAGCCCTCAGGAGACAGCCAGAGACAACTGAGCTGCCCAGCTCTAGAGGTGAAAACAGAGAGTGGTAAACACAGAGGGCGACGAGATTGTGGAAAGAGCAAGTCTCAGAAATTGTTTAAAGTGGGGAATAACGGAAGCAGAGGACTCAGGGCTGCTACCTGGGTTTTCTAATTAGCCCACTAAGTGTTGCTGTTCATGGAAACACAAATACCAGAAGAAGCATGGCAGAAAATGACAAGTCGCGTGTACATCTGTCAAATTTGAAGCACCAGTAGTTTATCTGAGCAAAAAAAGCACAATGGAACAAAATGCTGGGGCTATGAGCTTCAACCTCAGAAAATACAAGTTTTTTGCTTCTTCACTCTATGCTCAGTAGTTGATGTCATAAATGGATGACATCACCAAAAGATGATGAGTGTAATGTTTAATGTAAAAAGATCATAACACAATCACAGGAAGACTGACTGTTAAGGCATCAGTAAAAAGAAATGAAAAAGAAAAGCCACTCGAAGGCAGTGGAGAGTCTCTCTGACAGTGAAGAGTCACAGAATCCAAGAATGTTTCCAAAGAGCAGAGTTCAGTCAGCAGTGTCATGTCGCAGGGTGGTCAAGTAAGATAAAGGCTAAGAAGTGGCCATTTGACTCTGTAATTTTGGCCAAGACCTTGACTTGTTCCAAAATATTGGCTCAACAGAGGTTTTACTCACTCTGGAATAGAGCACATCAGCTTCTTACAATAGCAACTAATGCTTCATATCAGTTATTATTCACAACTGAAATATCCTGCTAGGTCACAGGGCTCCGACTCTCTTTGGATCCAATATTGTGAAGGGCTGGGGTATTTTTCATTTTTCTTTTTCTATCAGATAGTGAGCCAATACTTGGATATTCTTTAGTCAGGGATGTAATAAATTCATCCACTGTTTAGGGTGGGGTCTCCCAGACAGCTTTCTTGCTATGTGTCCTTAAAATGAAGGTCAAGTAGAGTTCACTGAGAAATATAACTTCGGCAAATACTTCTGCATCAGTATTTATGTTGGAAATACATATTTTTAATAGGGAAAGTTTTCTCCAAGTTCTCTTTTAAAGGCTATTGTGGGTAAGTTTATTATTAGTTAAAAGATGTGACTTTTTATCTAGAGCTATATGAGACATACTCAGTATTATCTGTAGTATCTCAATCAGAAAATAAAATACAATTTTCCCAGAGAGTTTGAAGTTTCTAGCTATAAATATGTCTTCATCATTTAGCAAGTTCAGAGTATACAAAAGGCGAGCATGTTTCTTGACATTTTTCAGACACAGAAGCCATTGGGGTAAGATCATTAATCACTCATATCTCAGCATGAAATGGCCCTCAGAAACTATGGGAACACATGAAAAGTGTATCTTCGACCAATTTTTTAACTTAAATTCCAGTTCTACTGACAGTGGATGATCTGTGTTTATTTGGAATGGCTTGGGAAATGACTTGTGGTTCCAAATTGTCACAATGATTTGGAATCACTCAAATCAGCTAAAACTTTCATGTAGTTACATCAGCTTGAAATTCAAACTTTTAAAGAGACAGTGAGAATGGTAGTGACATATTTGAGAATAAAAGTGATGGGACTATACTGTCACCCCAGATATTCTTATTGTCAACTTTCTGAGAGGGAAGGCATTAACGATGCACCAAATACTCCTTTTAATTTACTTAGACTAGATTTTTAAAAATATCATTGCAGCAAGCATACTGGTCTTTATTAGCTCTAATATCTTATTGGGGTTTTAGGGTGTGCTGCACTGTTGCTGAGACAGGAACCTTACACAACATATCTGTGTTCACCTTGTTCACTAAAGCATACGCCTATGGGTTAGTAACTTCTACTTCCCCCCTTACACTTAAGCCCGGGTAGTTACCATTCCACTTGATTATGTGAATTTGACTTTTTGAAATATTTCATTTAAGTAAGACCGTGAAGCCTTTACCCTTCAGTGACTGGCTAATTTCATTTTGCATATTATTCTCAAAATTCATCCATTTTGTTGCATATTTTTAAATATCCTTCCTTATAAGTCTGACTAACATTCCATATATGCATATACCACAATTTCTTTATTGACCAACTAACAGATTTTCTCATTTTTTTATGTCTTTGTGACTATAAATAATGTTGCAGAGAAAATCAGAGTAGTAATAACAATTCAAAGTGCTGATTTCAATTATCTTCAGTGATTACCTGGAAGTGAGACTGCTGAATGATGTGATAGTTCTATTCTTCATTTTTTGAGGAACTACCATACTCCTTTGCGTAGCAGCTGCATGCTTTTGCATTCATATTGTCATTGATCCGTTTTGATTTTTGTTTCGACGAAGTGTGAGGTGACAGTTCACTATCATTTTTATTTGCATTCCACTCATGATTGGTAATATTCATTTTTAGATTATTTTGGTTTTCATGGTAGTTTGATAGTTTTCCCCCATTTCTTTCACTGTGAACTGCCCAATATTAAGAACAAATTAATAAATGTGTGTACATCTTAATTGCCCAAGCTTTCAAAGCCCAGACTGAACAAAACACCTCCATTAGTGACAACTAATATGTATTAGTCGTTACATATCAGTTGCCTGGCTATGCCTTTAACATTGTTGCTTTTCATTGTAACCACCACCTGGTAAGGGATTTCTAATGCACACGATGGAGGCAGAAAGCACTCAAAGAGGTTAAATAATGTTGCATGGATTCACTTAGCCAGTGTGTGGCTTGGATGGGATTCCATCCCTCGCCCCAGAGCCCAAGAGCTCAGCCATCATGCACGCGCCCCATCTGCACTGAGCTCGGACTGCCTCTTCCATACACTAAACAACAGCTGAGAAATGAAGAGCTTCATGCAACATGTTCAAATTCACATAAAATAACCAAGTTCTCTTCTGTGCTGAGATGCCCACAAACACTTCTCCAAAATCTCCTTCTGGCTATTTCACCCACGAGATGAAATTTGCTTACTGCAGACTGATTTATTGTGCATTTTTCTCTATCCAAGAAAAAATAAAGCCTTCTTTTGATGCTGTACAAAGTGTGTGGAAAAAATGAATATGGTTGTCAAAAAAGTCTTTTCTTCATCTTCCTTGGCTTTTCCATGGGAGTTTTCCCCTTTTCTTTCAGCCAGGCTTCCTAAGGCTGCATTGGACTGAACCTGCACTGGACCCTGTGGGAAACAAGAAAGATGCCCAGAACTAGATCCTTGCCTTCAATGAACATAACTTCTCACCCAGTAAGATAATTACCTTCCATGAAATCAATGTCCACACACAAGCTCCAAATACTGTAATGCTCCAAACTACTCCTAAGTGCTGAGATTAACCCACAAAGGAAGTAATTGATCCTTTCCCCAGATATACAAGTCTTGTGTCTTATCTTACCACACAGATGAAAGGGGAAATGTCAGCCTTTGATTTCCTGACCATTAGCATTTTCGTGTCTTTGCAGTTTGTGAGGTTTCTGTATCCTAGGCAACTACAACAAGGACACAAGTAGGGTGAGTAGGGAGCAACATATGGAAGGAAGTAAGGCTCCTTGTGTGGTGTCCGAGGAGATGTGACAGGTACAACCTCCAGCCCTCGGTGACTAGTTTTACACCCTTCCACAGGGCTGTATACAAGTAAACATCAGTTTAAGTAACTGCATTAACACAGTTGGGATGAATTGTTCCAAAAAGAGGATCAGTGAGCAAATAGCTGTGGCTGACAGCCAGTGCAGGGAAATGTGCTCTGCATATTCAGTGACTCACTCAGACAGACAGGAGGGAGGGAGGGCCACAGCCTGGACCCTGTGCCAGAGCTCACACCCTCAGCAGGGTCAGGATGCGCATACAAGGTGAGTCTTGTTGCAGTTCCAGAGAGGCGGGCAGGAGCTGTCAGAGCAGGGAGGTGGGATTTTCCCACCCATATCAGCACTAAATTCCCACGGTTCTAAACATCCACAGGTTTGCCTCCAAGGCAGGAATAAGGCAGAGATTCCAGCGCAGGTGGATGGTCATTCAAGACCCCACTCATAGGTGCCAAGCTATACCCGATGTTTGCTATGCCCAACACCTCTGGCTGCAAGCCAGGTTTCAGCTGAGGTTACTTATTCCTGGCTCGCTTCCTCCTGTGGTTTCAAATGCCATCAGATTTGTTGACATCCTTCACGTTTACTCTCTAGCTGCCTATTTGAAAGGGGACTGTGTTGATAATTTTACAATGTAAGACATTTGTTTAGTAATCTGTACATGATGCATCCACCTACTTAAATAATTCTCAAGGAAAAAGAAAAGTTTATTATGGCCAACATAGAGACAAAGTAGCAAGATGCATGGCTGTCAACATAGCAAAATGAACATGTTCTGCCCCATTACAAACAGGCGGATCATGATAGAGAGAGTACTTGTCCCAAGAAGGGAAGAATCCTTTTCTATTTAACACACAGAGGAGGAAATGCATTTGCACGACAGCTTTCACACTTTTACTCATGAGAATCTCTCAAGGACTTACCAAGAATTTTGTAAAAGCTCACAAATCATCACTTCATAAGATCCTGCATTTCTAACGAGTACCCAGAGTGACACCCTGACTTAAATAGAAGTCAGGTGACAATAGGCAGGACTTCTCTCGGAGAATTAAATCATAACCAGCTAACAACAGGCTCCAGACAGAGATCTGGATCCTGGGAAAGGACTGGGGTGCGGGTGGGGGTAACTGGGCAAGTGGGAGAAACCTACAGCCTTGCTAGAGATGCAGCCTCCTGTCTGAGCAGGGGAGATACCCTGAAGCTGTGATTATTGCTGCATTTCTTTCATTCAACAAATAGATGCATGCCTGATGCTCCTTAAGAATATGATGTTTTCCTAAGTTACACATGAGTACAGCGTAATGAAGGCTTGGTATGAGAACAAAACTACTGCTAAGTTGCTCCTGCCCCAAGGAGGGAAGTAATGTGCTTACTCTGTACTCCTTTCTTTTGCTTGCCACCTTAACCAACTCATTTTGGGCGAGTGAGAAGGACCGCACCTAGCACACGAGTGAAGGATGTGTGTGTAATTGGAGAGAAAGAAGGGACCCAGTCATTGAAAACACATCCCGCTGCCCTTCTCCTGAGGGGAAGTGTTCACTTGTGAGAAGTTGCTCAGCTGGAGAGCACAGAAAGACACTGAAGAAAAGCAAATCTATTTTTACTACAGGGCACAAAGAGGAGTCCAGGTTCCATGAAAACTTTCCTGTGGTCTATGACTCCAAGTGTCTGCAGAAGTGATTTAATCAGGGCGGTCAAAGATAAGGGGCCGTTTCTAAGTCAGGCTGGTGGAAAACAGACATGGTGAAGTCTTCAGGAAATGGGATGGGTGAGATTCAGAAAACTGAGAAACAGTAACAGGAGTAACGAATCGTAAGAATGAGACTGTGATACTCCCAGCGTTTGCAGAAATCCTGAGGAAGGCCACGATGTCCTCAGAGGATGAGAGCCAGTCATTTCCATTTCCATTTCAGTGGGTGGGGTGGCCCCAGCACACAGCTGAAGTACACAAAGATGTCTTCATGCCTCTACTCTTTCTTTCCCACTTCCCACACATACAGCCCTTGCCTTTAAGGACATTACTCCTAGGAATATGGGAATGAGATGTATTTACAGTGTCAAATGCAAGATGGCTCTAAGCACAATAAATAACTCTGAGGAGAGAATAACATATATGTAAAATAAGAAACACGAGACAAGACTCCTGCTAGCAGGAGGGGTTACAGAGGATTCCTGGACAAAGTGAGATCTGTGGTCAACCCCAAAGGATTAGAATCAGTACGGCCTGTCAGATTGATGGATTACTACATGCATGAGGCACGAAAGCTCAAATCACCATGGAGGGTCAAGAATAAAGAGGACTGGTTGAGCGCAAGGACAAGCCAGGGCTACACAGCAGATGGACTACACATACCTCTGAAAAGCATGGGATGGTCTGAGTCAACTTTGGAGGACCTTTTCTGACATTGCAGGGTGGGCCTGCTAATTCTGTGTGGTCTTGCAGACAAATCTGCCCATACACTCCAAGGCTCTTCTGGGTCTTCATCTCCTGAGGACCCATCTGGAAAGATTGTTACACCATCTAATGCCTTACAAACAGCACTGAGCTCCCTCCAGGTCTCCAAAGAAGAGCAGAGGCCATGAGATCTACAGTCCTGTTAATGATAGGTCTTACCAAGCCACAGCCCGTTCCCCCCAAATCCTTCATGCCTTCAGCTCTGAGATTCCCAGAGCTTCACTAAACAGAAAGTGCACATCCTCAAGAGCGAAGTGAATTGTGCATACCAGTAGCCATGCCTTCCAGCTCGGTGAATTCACAGCCTGATGGCGGGGGGTGGCCAATACTTCTGCTGGGCCACCGAAAAAAACCCCAAAAATACCCAAAAGCAACCAAGTGTGACTAATTGCAGCTGGAAAGAAGATGACCCAGAAATACCCTCTGGGGAGGACTAGAGCTTATGCAAGGTTTTCTTCTTGAGAGACAGTGCATTTCCGGTCTCCTCATCTTTCCATTGCTGCTTTTGAGGAGCCGTGAGTGTCTCACCAGTAGCTCCTGTTTTTAATTCTCATCTGTGCTTGAATAGCTGTTCTTGCCCTTCCTGTATTCACAGCACCAGGCTCTAGTCCACTTCGTGCGCCCATTTTTTATTTAAAAGCTACCCTCCACACAGAAAGGTAAGTACACATCTGTGAGTAGGGAAGTTAGGCTGTTACGTTTAGATTCTGAAGTAATAACAACACTCACTTTTTATAATGCTTCATGGTATATTGAGAATTTTTATACTAGTGAAAGGAGATCAGGGAAAAGATATGATGCTGGTTCACCTAGCAGAATCCCAAATCCTCATATTACTGTACTCATCATGAAGAAAAAAGAAGGAAACCAAAGCAGAGCCCGTCTCGGGTTTCTACTTGCCAGAGGACTCGGCAGGCAGGGGCTGCAGCAGAGGGTAAAGAACAAATTGATCCAAACAACACCGCAAAGGAGAAAGACATGGAGAGGAGAATCTGAGCGCATGCAGAGTACCAAACTCTCCATGGAAAGCAGGAGGAGGAGGAAGCAATGTGGAAAATATAATAATGCGTTAAGCTCTCTGGGGACTCTCTCTCTTCTCAAGGCTGAGCCTGTCCTCAGGTGCCCCCCAGTTCCCATACCACACCGCCAGGGACTGAACCCACAGCCTTGCACTGAGCTACATCCCCGGGTCTTTTTTATTTTTATATTTTTTTCTATTTTTCAGCTGAGTCTTCTTAAGTTCTTAAATTGCTCAGGATGGGCCTGAGTTTGTAATCCTCCTGCCTCAGCCTCCTAGAGTGCAAGGGTTACAGGAGTGCTCCACGCCTCCCAACCACTGCTTCTTCTTTCCATCAGGGTCCCCCAACCTCACTTACCCGTGTCCCCTTTCCTCTAAGGTGGACAGGTTGTCTAGCTAAGTTTTTCCACGTTTTCAGTAGGCCCAGAAGTCTGGAACCTTATTGTTTTGGTCATTAATACTATTCACCGAGCATCTCCCATTTTTCTCCTTGGCACAATTGCATTTACTTGTCCTTGAAGGGTCCTGTGTTTTTCCTTTGCTTTTCCCCTACTCCTTTGTAGTAGTCAGGGTTTGCAAGGCAAACAATATGAGACATAATTTATAGGATTATTTTATAATAGTCACCGCAGAAGTCAAATATAAAGGAGCACAGGAAATCTGTCCACCCATGAAAGACCTAAAGAATCCAGCTGAGGGTCTAGATCCCATGGCAATGTCTTGCATGACTCCAGCTAAAGACCTAGAGCCCATAACAATGCCTCCACAAGTCCATCTGAAGGCCCAGAGCCCATAACAATGTCTCATGCAGGCCTGCTTCATGGATCTGCCACAAAAGGCCCCATAGTTGGTAGTGGAAGCTACAAAATCTGCACCAGTGGGATGAAGGACCTGTGCCAGCAGGCTGAATATTCTGTGCTGGAGCCAGGAAGCGACATTCAAAATAAGGACCAGAGCTTCCCCTGAAAGGTACCACAGCTATCTTCAGAAACAATAAGGTCCCGAGCTCCTCTGGAGATGAGAACAGCAGAGTCTGTTTCAGAAAAGCCAGCACAACAAGCTTCTCCAGGAGATTGAACAGTGCGCCGTCTTCCCCGCTAGAGCCAGGAAGCAGTGTTCAACGTGAGGAGCAGAGCGCCTCCAAAGGGAACTGCAGCCATTCTCAGCGACAAGGTCCCAAGCTGCTTTGATGATGGGAGCAGCCGAGTTCGTATCAGAAAAGCCAGCATGACAAGCTGCTGCAGGAGAACCAACAGCGCTCTAACGGGACCTCTTCCTCTCCAGTTCTCCTTTTCATTTGGTTGGCAACAGTCCTCAAGTGGATCTTCCACGTCCAGGACCGCGCTGGTTCAGTTCAGCTGGGTGTTACAAATTGACCACCAGTTGTCAATTCACCACACCCTTGAAGTAGCTTTGTGATTTTCTCTGTCCGTAAAACATTTAAAAATGGCATGTAGCCCTTCCAGGCAGGGGCTGTCAGAGCTGGTGGGTGAGTCACCATTTTCCCTCTCTTGCTTTGGGCACAGTGAAGCCCGAGTTCACATGGAGACTTCATCGCCACATGCCTTGTGACTAACAAAGAGACACTTCCCACACCCCTTCTTCACACTGGCAGAAACGAGACATGAAGAGAACAAAAACACTCTTGGTATTTTTGTCCACCAAAATTCTAGGAGCTGTTTGTTACTGCATGCAATTTGTTCTGTCTGAACTGATACACACAGTTGCTTTCTGAAGACAGTACATACACATGGTGTGCATGTGTATCAAAGGCTTTGAGACACATGAATGTGTATGTGTCTGTGTATGTGAACTTGGAGGCAGACAAGAAGGCAGAGCACTGACACAACAGTGCAAGGTAGAGTCCGTTACATGCTGAGTATTATTAGCTTCTACAAAATTATTTGCCCCTAATTTCTCTCAAGTAGTTCTTATGCCTGAGCTATGTTCATTCTTGATTCTGTTATTCTTGTGATTTCCTTGGCTCTCACCTGTCCCTCCTTCCTGTTGTCATTCATTCTTTCCCTCTCTCTCTCTCTCTCTCTCTCTCTCTCTCTCTCTCTCTCTCTCTCTCTCTCTCTCTCTTTCTTGTCTTTTTGAGACTGGGTCTTGCTATGCAGTTCAGGATGGCCTTGAGCTCACTGTATAGCCCAGGCTGGTTTTGAACTCGCAGCAATCCTCCTGCCTCAGCCTCCCAAGTGCTGGGATTGCATGTTATTCTTTGCTGCCAAAGTGTTTCATGCCCAGCACAACCTAACACTCTCTGCTTCTAATCTGCCTCTTGGGATTATGGATAAATTAGGAGCACTTAGGTTTGGAGTGAGAGACTAAAGTATACCTCTGTGAGTAGAGAAGTTACCATGTTACACTTAGACTCTGAAATAGCAGTAATGCTAACATTTTATAATGCTTAATTGTGTACTGATCACTTTTACATTAGTGATCACTTTTGATCCTTGTATCCCCAGCATCTACTTTGTTTATTAGAAACTATGTTTGCCTAATACAATTCTCGTATTTCTATTCCTATTATGACGGTTGTCAGACGCTGACTGCCTGGAGAGATGACATTGTTTTCTCCAGCATTGATTTTCTCTCCCCATGAGAAAATTCTTCGCCTCCCTTTGACATATGATGCACAGCACCTCCCACTGGAGACACATATATTCCTACTCCATTGAAATTGCCCTTGGCTATACTTTAGCCCATGTGAGCAAACCCACAGCCTGGAGTTCAGAAGAGGACGCATGGAGCAGGACCGAGCAGGGATCCAGCAGCCAGAGACACCTCACGCCAGGGTGCACTGTGGGTAAAGGACATAGGCTTGGGGTTTCAGCCTACTGAAGTGTTGGGATCGTTTATCAGAGCAAAGCTGATTAATGCACATTCTAAGCAAGATACTACCAAAGGGCAATGCGCTTAAAAAAAAAAAAAACCTGTACATTTCACTCCAGCATGAGCTGGGAGTAACAGAATGAGCTGGGGCTTTGGCATTAAGTGAACCTGAAGACAAACTGCTTCACCCTGACAGTATGCAGCACTCTCACCGTAGCATTTTCTTCTCTAGAGCATTCTTTTTCCTTACTGAGGGTTCAACCCAAGGTGTTTGCACTGGACTACATCCTTAGCCCTTTTGTATTTATTTGCTAGAAAGCTGCTAAGTTGCCCGGGGGGTGGGCTCAAACTTGTGATCCTCCTGCCTGAGCCTCCCAAACTGAGCATGCGCTTTCATATCCAGCCTCTCTGAAGCTCTTTCTATCAGAGGTTTTCCCACACACCCTACTCAGAATCCAACTAACTTGGAGTCAGACTATTGACCATGACAGTTTGAAATACATTGGTATAGGAAAGTCCATGAGTTTATTACAATGCTCCAAAACAAGAAAACAAAAGATAAATTCATTAGTCACCACTGAGATTGTTCTGGCACCAAGTCCTTACCGGAAACTAGAGGGAAAAAATTAAATGCTTAAATATTTCAATATGCACTATTTCAGTAAAAAAAAAGCGTGGGTTGATGAGGGAAACTTTAAAATAGTAAATATTGAATAAATCATGATAACATTATTGAATCAAGATTTTATAAGCAGATTAGTCTAACAGATTAATCATTTCAAAAAATGATTATCAACAGATACTGCAACTGGTGAAAGACTTATGGGGAGTTCGCTATATACTCAATGTTATTTTTGCCGTGTGGATTGATGTTTAGTTACAAAACAAATTTACACGGAATTGTCAGACTGTCCATATCGTCCACAGAGATGAGAAACCCAGGCCTGCTGACTCCCTGATTTAATACAAAGCTCATACAACCCAAAGATCTTTATCAGAGTAAAAATATACTTGAGCCTACTGTAAGGCTTTAGATCTAAATTTAGGTTCCTAGAAAATATGAGAATTAGAGAACAAGTAAATCGCACTTGGAATACCTTGTGTTGTTGTGTAGGCATTAATTAATTGTGTTCATTTTTATATATTTTCTCTATCTACCTGTGTGGAATATGAGCTCTAATATCACAGGAACCTCGTATAGATGATTCACTGCTCTATTCCTGGGCTCAGTTAATATGTTTCATGCAATACAAATGTGATAAATAACTGAATAGGTTGTTTTAAGCTCACCAAATTCACTTTCCCACCTATAAAATGGAGATGAACCTTTAAGGATTAAAAACAGAGAAATGAGGTCCAGCTTAGATGTTTAATAACAGGCATGTGTTTCTCTCACATACAGCAAGTATCAGATCCTCGTGACAACAATATGGAACAGGGCAGGAATTTTTCCTCACACTTGGCAAATGAAAAAGGTGAGGCACAAGACAGTTTAGGAAGCCGATTCCTAACTGAACTTTCACGTGGACGACGCACCCAATCACACCCAGAAACGCCTGGCTTTTATTCTCTAACACCTGCAGTGGTCCTTCCTCAAGATCCCAGCCAAACTTCATCACTCCTGAGCTTCCCTCCTACCTCCTGCTCAGTGCTACCTAGGGTGGGAAATGTGGACAGCCTCTCGGAACAGAGCTGAGGCTGCACATTCCTGGGGCTCGGCTGAGTCCTGCCTTCAAGCCCACACAGTTATCCGAGGTGGAGCAGGTCCCTTGTCCTTGCACCGGCATGCTGCTTTACAAACACCAGAAACCATGCAAAAGGCATTCTCCTACCATAGGCAGTGATGTGATGAAGCAGCCTGATTACTGCACCACATCAAAACAGCCCGGGTGCTAAGTTAGGGAGCTGATTGCTGTGCTACAGAGCTTCAAGGCTGAGCAATGAAGTCAACTTCTCATGCAAGGAGCCAGCTAAGAATACAGCTCATCTAACTTAATCCCTATTGGCCATAACCCTTTAATTTACATTGGATTTCAGGGGACTGTTGGTCCTTTCTGGCCAAGTCACTTTTCATGCCACTGATACCAGGCATTACTTTCACTCCTAGAACACCTTTACCTCTTTGGCATAGAGCCAAAAAGGCCTGAAGCCTCTGGAAATTGTGTATACAGATTTCTATATAAATCTCGTTTGCTGGTACACCTTGCATTTCAGCTGTGGTACACCATTCAGTTTCCTGAATATTTTTTTAGTATTCACTTTTCCAAACCCTCGCTCCCTTGAGTAACACAGCACAGAGATAACCCATGGTGTTATGTATTTTCTTATACGTGCCTCTGTGCAGTCCTCCAGGTTTGGCATGGCTGCTTTACAGAGGTACTAGTGAAGTCAATGTGTCTGGAATCTTGAAAGAAGCTGAGATGTTGGGATGTTTCATTTTACGGACTTCACCTCTGAGAAAACACCGCAGGGGTGAAGGTGGGTGAACTGGGGAAGTGAAACAGAGGTGACCACATGATCTCTGTTATCAAAATGTGCCCGCTGCAAGGTCTTCCAATTTTACAATACTTCAGGTATGATCTCCTTAAAATCAGCCACACTAGCCCATGCATTTGATGGATGTTAACATATTCTTAAAATAACTATAGATTCTGATACATTTACAGTTATGCTAGTTCTTTCTATGTCTTTTGTTATAAACATTCTCCCTGCTTCTTTCAAATAAGTGCCAATTTGCCATAGGACCCAGCACTCCCAAACAGTCTTACCCCCAACTTCATAAATGAATCTTCACGGATCATTCAAAAACAAGAAAAATAGCAGCACCAAACACAGATGTATTTTAAGAAATGATTTGCTAGACAGTTTGTGAACTGCAGGTAGTTCATTGTTTAACTTTGGCTGTTAAAGGATTTAAAAAGAGAGTATAACATTTTTTTAACCCTGTCTAACTCAATCACACAAGTCCCTTGGTTTATAACCTCTGAAGTCAGTAAGATCTTCCAGGCAAAGAATGAACAGCATCACCCAGTCAAAAGCACATAGCCAAGCTAAGAGTTATTTCTGGTGTTAAAGAAGATGTAAAAAAGAAGCAAGGGGTTGCTTGTCTCATTGTAAAGGTGGATAATGCTTCCAAATTAACACAGTTTAAAATACAGCTTAAAAAATTCAAAAGATTATCTTAGATTTTCTGTGTCTATACACTACTACAACACTGAAAATTTGAGGTCATCTTATTATATTAAAAACTTCTATAGCAAGAAGGAAAGGAAAATATAGGCAATGTTATAATCTGTCCTATTTCTTAGTTTATGTTTTATTCTTATGTGTTTCATAATAATTCTATATAATATAGAACACTACATTCTGTATTTTATATGTTCTATATAAATTTGAGGTATGCTACTTCACAAGTATGAGTACATTTATGAAGAAAACAGAACACAAAATTAGAACTTAATACTTGCTTCAGAAAATCTGGATGCTATGGTGGCTATATTTGCAGGTAAAATGTAAGAAAAACTGTTTGCAAGTGCAATATATGTGGTAAACATTTAGTGCAAAGTTGTACAATTCATGTTACTTCATCAGTCATTAAGCCAGTGAGTACATCTACTGCAGGATGCAGATGATCAATGCGATTTTGTATAAACTGTAATGTTTATGTTGTATAGACTGTAATATTTAAATTTACCAGCTGCACGGTTTTGACTATTTAATAGTCAGAGAAGTGTTATTGTCAAATAATTCAACTCTGTTCCAATCATTTCAAACGGGCTTGAGTCCCCACTTCTTGCCACCTTTATCTTCTTTTATGATGCTGATCATTTCATCCCAATGCAGAGCTACAAATTGTATTCCTTGAATTAACATCATATGGTTCACAGTGGGTAACAAGTTTACTGCATTAATGTCTTAAAAGTCCTCGTTTTTACTGTGCTATTTCTTTCTGTTTTCCTGTGCATTTAATTTACCAGACCAATTTTCCTAAGATACTAACTCGATCTTTTCTCCTAATTTAAACTCTTCCATAGTTCCTAACCAGCTACAAGTCGAAGTCCATTTTTACCGCTGGCATTCAAGTTCCATCGCACTCTGTAAACACCCATTCTGTTTCATGTACCTGTTGCAATACCTAACCCCAAAAAGTATTTTTCCAAATCACTAAAATTTGTGATTTCTACACATTTTTCATGGGATCAGCAATTTACTCATATCCTAATCTTGAGAGTAATTTAAAATGTAGTTGCTTACAGCATTTAATACTAGATAGAAGAAAGAAATAACTTTTACATTTTAAGTTTGGCTTATTCACCCATTGGTAACTGAAGTTTTGTTTAAATGACGCTGGAAGACTCATCTGTCTTTCAGATATGTAAATGCATTGGGATATTTATAGAACTATCTCAATAAACTTAGATAAATCTCAGATAGACAATAAAAATTTTGTGGATGAGTAAACTGTTGAAAATTACAAAAAATATTAGCTCTGACCTGGACAAATGAGTATTTTTGCAACCCCAGAAAAGATCTAAATAAAATCAGATGTTGCCATTGATTTACCTTTTCAGTGATCATATAAATTAGAAGAAACTCTGATGTTCACTTTACCTCATCAATATGTTGGCTCCTCCTTTTCATTATTTCTTACTCTATGAACAAAGGAAAGATGTTTCAGGTACATGTTTACATTCAAAGGAAGAAGACTAGGGCCAGGGGTGTAGCTCAGTGGCTCCAGGACCTGCCTGGCAAGCGCAAGGTCCTGAGTTTGATTCCCAGTACCAAACAAAACAAAACAAAATCAAAGAAAGAAGAGAGGGTCAGGGTGTTAGCTATATCCCTACCTTATCAAGATGCAAAAGCTCACTAGAAAATTCCATTTCATCTCATCGACCACTCTTAGCAAATATTCACATTAATCTTTAAGGAAGATAAAAGTCGGGAGCAGAACGTGATTATTGCCGTCTTTGTCAGAGCTCCTTGAGAGTTGGGAGAAGGGATAGTCAGATCTATTTTGGTGCCTAAGCAGAGAGCTGAGGGTCTCTGCTGACCCTATAGCCCTTCCTAGATAACCCAGGCTTATTTTAGCACCGGGCAGTCTTTGGACTCCAATCACACACAGAGATTTGACCCTCTTTTACTTGGTCTCTGACACGGTGGCACATCTTAGCGCTGTGGCTGTGGACTTTTCCACTCCCGCTACAACACCTGCCTCTCTCCGCATTCCGCCACAATCAATAGTGTTCTAGAAAAGTGACTATCAGAATGTCCTTCGGGCTAATCGCATTCTCTCACCCTTATTTGTAATGTGTACATGTCCCTCAGCTGATCTGGAGGCAGCCTGTAAGATAGCTCCTAGAATAGGGCACAATCTTCGTAACTCTTGGAGTCCCAAAGCTTCTCCAGAATCTCAAAGGCATGCCCCCCACTGGCTCTGCCTTCAGTGTATGTACTGGGAAGTGCGGTGGTGAACTCTGGTAACTGACTTCCTCGTCCCTTTATCCTTTCAGTCTTACAGTGACCCCCCCACCCACACCCCTGTAAGAAAGTTGAGATCATTCCTTTTGCTCTCTGCTCATGCCCTTCATCTCCAAACTCCATAGTTCTGTAGTCATAGCTGAATGTCCATACTGTTCCAAGTTATTTTTTCTAGACACAGAAAAAAGCTGTAATACCCAGCAGGTCTAAGCCTTAATGTGAAAATTAAAAGAATTTAAAATCCTTATTCTCTCAAATATATAGTCTATTGGCAAAGTCCCGATCTGAATGCATAAAGCTAAATATTATTTATATGTATTCTTCCTGTAACAATTTTATTTTTTGGGATATTACCTTACCATCATTTTCTGTCCTTGCCCACACTGTGTGTTCAAGCACTCTGTATCCATCCACTGCAGCTTTAACTTCACCTGCCCCTGTCCATTTTTGGAGATAATCTTAGGCAGCTTTAACAAACCGATTTAAATGCCCTTTCATTCATGAAAACTCTGTGTGTACAGAAGCCCTTTATTTTATGATCCCAAAATATTGAGATAATATTCTTTAGAGTGGTTTTCATATTATGTTTATTTATCGTGCTTTTCCTATTAGAAGTTTTGATTGATACTCTTTCCCCCTTGAGCAAGGCCTATAGTAATCTTCCTTTACCTAAGTCCATGTCAGGGGTCTATGAATATATGTTGAAGACATATAAAGACATATGACATGATTACTTTTTCTAAGAATAGAATTTTACTTTTAAGGGCTGCAGCAACCCAAACTACCAACTGATTGTCACTGTCCAGCTTAAAACTTTAACAGAACAGCCTATAAACATTCATAACAAGTGTTGGTATTTTCCAAAGTAGTCTGTGGAATAAACTTTGGGAGTAAGCTTCATGTTAGTTTAATTTGAATTATCTTAAAATATCTATCCCTAATATTATTAGATAAGAAAAGTAATAGCTATTATTGCATTTAACTTTGTGATTAAGAAATTTAAAATAATACTTACAGGGCCAGGGATATAGCTCAGTGGCACAAGCACCTGAGTGGCCAGCTCAAGGTCCTGAGTTGGATTCCTGTCACCAAAATAATAATAATAATAATAATAATAGTAATAATAATACTTATAGTGAATTTAATTCTAAACCTGAGGGTTCTGCTTCACAAGTGTCCATATTATAACCTGCTGTGGAAAAAATTTATAAAACTATCACCAAGTTCAGTAAGAAAAGCTTTACAATTCATAAAGGATTATGATACTGTAACTCTTATTTCTACATCTCCAATCTTTTTTTTTTTTTTTTTTTTTTAATGTGGTACTGGGGATCGAACTCAGGACGCTGCACTTGCTAGGCAAGCGCTTATTCCACTGAGCTATATCCCCAGCCCTGTAACTCTTATTTCTGGAAGGGAAGTTTCAAAGCATTATCACTCACCCTAAAAAGTATTCATTACCAACTACCTATCACTTATCTATTCTTTGAAAACCTAAGAGTTGAATATTAGGTCATTTAATTCTCCTTACTATAAAAAATCTGATGGTTTTCAAAAAGCCTTAACTTTTCAAAAGCCACATTTAGAGAACCTGCCTGCTTGTTAAACAGTTCCATTGTCCCCATCTCTGGAACAACAGACTCCCGGCTGCAGTTACTACATTTAGCCTAGACACTCACTTCCCACAAGACCTTTTCCATAATTCGCAAATTTACCAAGAAGAAAGCCACAGTGTTCTCACAGAAAAGTCCAAAGCCGGCTTACAGTTCCAGTGTAAGTCATATTTTCCATTTTTATTTGAATTACTTTTTGACCCAGAGCTTTCCTTTTCAATCAAAGCTAATTTCTTCGAAGCCCGTGGCTTGCGATGATAAATCCCACAGCAACTTCAGCATCTGACACTCTTAAATAGCTCCTACAGTGCATAGATTGCCATCAAACACTTTACATAATTTGTGGTTCCTCATGTTATGTTATATCTGAGTTCACAAGTCCTGGAACATATTTAAGAAGTCAAAAAAGAGAAGTGTATGGAATTAAAAAGTGACAGTCTTCCTTCACATTCTAATCTCTGGCTACAAACCACACTCGCGCTGCTGGAGGTAACCTTGCTGAACTGTCTTTCGGCCTTGTCCTGTACACCTTACAACGGCATTTACTTCGTGGATGCTGCTTAGTGTCCTGTGAATGATAGAAAGAGTAAAACATTATATCTGGGTCAACATCTGGCTTCTATTATATGTTGGAAATTGCAAAAAATGGAGGAGGTCAAAGACAAACTATGCTCTTATCTCAGCTTTGGTTTCTTCCTCTGATCCATACTCAGAAATACAGAGATGTATGCACACGCATTTTTACTCAGATGCTGTGATGAGATGCACATTTTCCTGTAACATGTTTTCCAGCTTATTATACGCTATTTATCCACCCATGTCAGAACAGTCCTCGACTTTCTTAAGAAGAGCCTCATAGTGTAGATTTTTTGTAGGTTATGTACCATTCCTTTATTGATAGATTCTTAAAGTGTTTATAGATTTTCCTTCACAGAGTAAGTCTGAAAACATTTATGGGTTTTTTCCTCTTATTTATTTTTTAGCCCCCAAATATTTATTTGCATAAAATAGCAGAACAGTCAGCTTTAATGTCAAATTAATGTCTCCTCTCCGATCTTCTTTATAATTTTGAAGATGTAGAGTAACAAAGGTAATTGGCCACCTCAACCCATAACAGAAACCTTGGGAACCCGGACTTCTTCCTACAGAAACAGTCTGTCATGTCAGTTCATAGTCTGTCTTTTTAGTGCACACAAATGACCTCATGCTCTAACATGCATAGAAAATGTACATTCTGACAGGACTACATATTTAATTTTCTTCCTAGAAGGCTCATTTCTTTGTCTTTTTCTTTTTTTTGAGATAGGGTCTCGTTATGTGGTTCAGGCAGGCCTTGAGCTCACTTTGTAGCCCAAGCTGGTCTCGAACTTGTAATGATCCTCCCAAGTGCTGGGATTACAGGCATATGCCACCCCGCCTGGCAGTTCATGTTTTTAAACATGTGAGTTCAAATATTTCTACAAGGCAGGTTTCAGTATAACCTAAAAGTTTTAGTTGCCTCTCTTTAGTATATATTACCAAATAGCTCCCAAAAAAGCCTTAGATTTCACATTGTATAAAGATCCAAGATTCTTCACACCTTCAACACTGTAAAATAAAAATGTTTTATATTATAAATGTATTAGAAAATTGATTTATATTAAAAGTACTTTGGTGCTTGTATCTCCAATTAGCAATATTTTCAACCTGTACTTGCTCTGAACTTTTAAAACAATATGCAAACTTTAATATAATTAGCACACGTCATTACAGTGTGTTTGTTATATAGAAGGACAAGGACGTCTCACAAAGGGAATCCAAAATATAGTGGCTTAATGAATCTTGAAATCTTTTTCCTATGTAACAGGATGGATATGTACAGCCCAGAGGGAGTCATAAATCTGCTATGTACATTCAGAGATTCAGGGGCTGAGGATAGAGCTCAGTGACACAAGTACCTGCCTGGCAAGCTCAAGGTCCTGAGTTCGATTCCCAGTACCCAAAAAGAAAGAGAGAGAGAGATTCAGATCCTACAACTTTACCGCTCTTCTAGCTGCAAAGGATCCCGGCATGCATGGTTCAATTCAGAGATACGGACCAGACCACAGCTGTATTTCCAGGGGAAAAGAAAAGAAGAAACTTGCATGGAACTCTTGTCTTACTTACCAAGCCCCTACAATCACAGCTGTGATTCTGACAGACAAAATGAAAGATGTAGCATATTCTAAGGTAAAATCTAGAAGAAGATAGAATTGCTCTCCGTAAAAGCCCATATTTTTATATATATGAGCTTTAAATGACCTAGAACCTTCTTCCAATAGTATTTTTGAAGAATATATATATTATGTCCATCCTAAACCACCTAGCCAGTTAGCTTAAACTGTAATAATAGCTTATAAATAGTGCAATCATTTGAAACAAATCTGTCAAGGACATCTTAAATCGGTACAACTCTTCCTTCAATTTGTGGCAATTTTTTCTAAAGATTGTTCAACTCTGGCCCCACTTTTTAGAGACTAAACAAAAACACATTTGTAATTACTGAGAAAGGCATGGCGATAAAACCTATAATCCCGGCACTTGAGGAGCTGAATTAGGAAGAAATTGCTCTTGAGTGCGAGGCCAGCCTAGACTACATAATGAATGTGAAAGTGCCCTGGACTAGCTGGAGAGGCTGTGTCTCAAAGGAAAACAAAATGTAATTACTTAACGTTTTGAAAACAAACATAAGTAAGCCTAATACGTGGTGTGTTTAATAAAATACATCAAAAGTATACTTTGCAACAGAGAAACGTCAATGTCAAAGCTGAGCTTGGGCTAGAGAATGGAAGAAGCTGTAATCCTTTCTCCTTGGCCTGTACTAGAAGACATGCCTAACTCTTGTCTTTCTGGCACAATGAACACATTTTGTTAAAGGCATACAAAAGGGCCTTTATTGTCTTCTGGAAGGTGATAAGAACAGCTGAATAGTTTAATGCCTCTTTTGGCACTGAGAAATGCAGCCAGGGAACTTTGGCAGCTCAAAGGGAGCCATAAACGGCCACGTGAAAAGGACAGTTTGGAAATACAGTAATGACAGAAATATAAGACACATAAATGCAATCAACATTTATGGCTGGAGATGTTACCATGGCTTCTGGATATGCTGTCACTCTCCACTAAGTCTGGCAGTCTGCTTTCAGCTCAGAAGGGGCTCACAATTAAATATTAGTAAAGGCAGCTCCAGGACTCCAGCCTGCAGCCTACCCAATTTGGACCTCATAAAAACAAGGTAGTCTGTAGAACGCACGCATAATCCAAGGACTGTATACAAGGTAACAGGATGACTAGAACTCAACAAAAACAGAGAGGTATGTATAGGTAGTTTACCCTTAACTTTACCAGATTACTCTTTTCGGCACAGTCATGAATAATATGTGAATGTCACATTAAAAAAAAAAAATCAAAAGAAGAGAATTACTGGGCAGCTTCTTTAACATGTACTTTTACAACCATTTTAAAGAAATTTTCCTTGTTTTTCTAGAGGAGGTCACATTCACTTCTTGTGCCTTTGTCAGATTACACTGATTAGTCTCTTCCACATTCACAAATATGCCACACACTCATATCTGTTACAAGAACTTCTGTTTTTAGTTTGGTAGCTTTTGCTCTCTGAACGTGTGTCTTTAGAACTTCTTTCACTCAGGTAATTGTTCTCCTTTCAACTGAATGTCACTCACCCATCGCCAAGGACTCATTAGCTGCTTAATGAGAAGCAAAATGCAGAAAGAAAACCATCCCCAGGCCAACAGCCTGCCAAAGGGCCTGGCTTTAATTTTCTTGCAATTCCAGCTCCAGTCTTTCTTAGGAGACTGATGATAGGGTTCAGTGTGGACTATTGCTTGATGGCTTCTAATAGCAGGACAGTTGCAGAAAGTCAGCACTGAGATGGCAGAGCTGACCCACACCTGTGATCCAACCCAAATTGCAGACTGGGGGACAGTGCTGAAAGGCAAGTCATTCACCTGCAGTGACACCTGCTTACCTGCCACTCCCTACCCCCAATGCCAAAGGTCCATGTCCTTTGAAATATTTGTGACGCTGAGAGTAAAGTTCATTAAGTTCTTGTTTTTTACTTCATCTGATGGTTAAAACAGGCACTTAAAATAATGAAATCATATTTTAAGGCACAAGATAAACATACAAGGACATGTCCTTTCTATCATGACAGAAGCAAAGGAAAATGCACAGATAGGATCTAAAAGATAAATATTGTTCCAATTTTTAAATCGACAATTTCTTCAAATATCCAAGTGAAAGTTTCTACAGACTTTCTTCAGGTAATCCACAAAAACAAAATTGGAAACACCATCTTGTTCTGCAGTGCGTGTGCCCTCTTTGCTTTCACACTCTGCTCAGTAAGTGTGCAAGGAAAACTGACCCAAGTTCATCTCACAAGAGAACCCATGACTTGCAAAAGTGTTCCAAGCACTGATGGTCAGAGATATGGTAGTGGTAGAATTAATAATGATAATTTTCCAATTTTTTTTAACCCTAAACTTTAGATTTAAATGTTTTAATTTAAAAGAAAAAATAAGGACACATCAAAGGACTCACACCCTGAAATAAAGTGAGTACTTTCGTCTTGACTTTCCTCCTGTTTCACGAGTGTTCTCTGCAGGGTCTACTCCCTTGCAGTCTTCTTTTCCACCAAGCCACTGACGTTGTCACCATCATGCTTAGCAGTAGCTTCTTTGTTATTAAATTCAAGGGACATTTCTCTGTCTTTAACCTACTTGAACTCTTATTTATTCAGCCAAACAGTACTTACCGAATATCTACTGTCAGGCAGAGCATTAATTTCCAGGAATAAATACAAAAGAAGACACAGGCCCTCCACCCGAGGAGTTTCTGGTGAACAGGGGATTCTAATGTTAAACATCACAGGAAAATCATTTGGTTACTGTCTTAACCAATAAAACACAGAACAAATAGAATGCATGTGCGAAAAAATGTAATTTAGTTGATGATATCAAGGAAGTTCTTCTGAGAAAGCTATTCCAAGCTGAATATTAAAACTTTATTAACTCAAAAAACAAATGTGCACAGCTATGTAGCTAATTTATCTTTAATTCAATCAATCAAAACCACAGACTAGCCAATATATTCAAAATTATACTGTCCAATGACATACTATTTACAATAATAATCCTAGATAAGGGAAGTGCTTTCAAGGCCTTTTCGATCGTGGAAGTGAAACAATATTCTAATGTAGTCTCAATGCTTAGTGTATTTTAATGCTCAAAACTTGTGAAAACATTTTATGCACATGTAGGCCATATTATACAGTAGCCTTTTCCTTACCTGCAAATTTACTTTCCACAGTTTTGGTGGCCTACCATCAACTGTGGTCTGAAAATGTTAATGGAAAATTCCAGAAATACACAATTCATAGGGTTTAAATAGTATTTATTGCAATATATTATCATAATTATTCATGTTATTGCTTTTAATATCTTACTGTGCTTAACTTCAAAGTTAATTTCTATCACAGGTGTGCATACACAGGAAAAAAAATGTGTATGTAGACCAGCTGTTTTACAATGATCTCGATTCAGACGGTGGGATAATGAATGCCTCTTTCCCATTGGTGTGTCATTCTCCGGGATGCCAGCTTCAGGCCTACTCATGTGACAGACACAAAAGTTTCAAGAGAGCAGAAACTTAAAAAGCCCCCTGAGACCCAGGATGAAAACTCAAACACATGGCTTCTGCAACGCCCTATAGACCAACGCAAGCCACAGGGAACCTAGGGTGGCTGGGAAAAGAAATGGGCTCTATGTTTCAATGGAGATATTTCAAAGTCACAGTTCAAGATAATGAGATAATGAGGAAAATGGAAGAATCTGTGGTCATTTTCATGAACTATCCCAATGAGGTAAGTGTCATTTCTCCTGTTTTGTAAATGTCAAACTAAAACTGGAATATCCACAGTGCCCTGTGCAAAGTAGGCATTCAATAAATACTAGAAATATAAAGTAATTCAGTTAGTATATATCTAAGTAGAAGTATGTTTTAGGCCTGGATTGTCTGTCTCTCTGGACTGATTCTTTCCCATTTTTATACCAGATCTTAAATGTAAATTAAAGCAACAAATAAAAGTTAAGAACTGACATTTGACATTTTAACAGAATCCTACTACGCCCAACTGGAAATTCCTGCTGCTGGCCATGACAGAATTACAAATGAAGCAAAGACTTTGAGACATTCGACAACAGACAGTGCAGGACTGGAGTCCCCAAAAGGAGGGTGAAATGAATTACACAATTGCTTCAGCTCACTGCTTAGGAATAGTTTCCAGTCTACAGTGCTAAGGGGGGAACCCACATGGGGGCTGGCAATCTTTCTGCGCTTGAAAGTACCCTTCCAGAAAGCAAAGATCATTATAATTTTCAGGGGAAAATTCTGAAGCAAGAAAAGCTGTACAAAAAGAAAACTCTAAAGATTTGTAGAAAAAAAAATTTTACACCTCTGGCCAAGTAGAGATCTGTGAATCCATAAGAAGAAACTACCCAAATCTAGGGGGTAAAGTCACTGAAGAAGCAGTAGAAGGAATAACTTGTAAAGCTTAAATAAGGCTGAGAATATCCCATATCCCCACCAGAGTAAAGAGGGCGCTTAATCCCGAGGAAATGGGGTAAAGTCCTCAGAAAGACACTGCCTCAACAGTGCAAACAAATGAATTCAGCAGTCTCCTCCACACCTAATGAAGCACTAAGAGAGCTGACAAGAAAGCCTGGAGGTAAGTTGACTATACATCAGAACAAAATTCAACATTCTTTGAAGAAGTTTTTTAAAGCCAACATTCAAAAAATAAAAGATTCCCAGTATCAAACATCTTATGAAAAAATACCAGTATGCAAGAACCAGGAAAATCTTTACTTGATAAGCAACAGAAAAACTATCCAAAAGGAACACACCCATAAATGATAGAGATGTTGAAATTTGAACATAAGAACACTGAAACAGCTATCAGGAGTATTACAAATGTGTTGAATGTATTCAGCTATAGACTGCACTAAAATGATGAACAATGAGACAAAAGATATAAAAGACAATAATGTAATGGGATAAAAAATCAATTTAAAAACAAAAATAATTGAACATGATGACTAGCAAATTATAATGACTGTGGAAAAAAATCTATGAATCTAAAGCATTAGTACATAAAACTACTCAAAATGAAACTAGGAGAGTTTAAAAACTAAAGAGACCCTTCAGAAAGAACAAAGCATCATTAAACAATATGAAGAGGTCCAGCGTTTGGAGTCCCAGAGATGAAAAGGGGAGAGAGGAAGAAAATAATTTCTAAAATAACAGTGAAATCTTTCCAAGTGTGAAAATTACTGTAAACACAGATGGCCAAGAAGCTTAATGAATCCAATATTAAAGAAAAAAGAAAACTACACAGCTGCACATTATACCCAAATAACTGAAAACCACTGACAAATTTTGAAACACTGAAAATCAGTCAAAGGAGAGGGAAATATACTATGGAAAATGAAACCAAGACACAAGTGACAGCAGTCTTTGTTGGCAAGCAGACAGGTCAGAAAGTAACGACATAACATTTTGGCAGAATTGAAAAGCAATGATAGGGGCCGGGGATATAGTTTAGTGGCATAAGCACCTGCCTGGCAAGCACAGGGTCCCGAATTCAGTTTCTGGTACCAAAAAAAAGTAATTTTAAACACAGAGCTCTACAGAAATTAGAAGTAGGATAGTGCAGAAAAATTATCTGTAATTGTAATTTTTCAAACCAAAAGAAGTACAGAAAAAGGTGAGATAATCCATTGTCATCAGACATATACAAAGAGAAATTTTAAAGGAAGCAACCATCTAAAAGAAAAGTATAAGAGATGAGATTGAATTCTACTGTAAAGAATAAAAAATACTGGAAATCATATTTTGATAAGTATACTGTAAAAGTTATTTTCCAGTTTTAAAAGTTATTTTCCAGTTTTAACACTCTTCAATTATAATTATTTAGGAAAAAATAATAACATCATATTTGAGGTTTAAAGCGTAGGAAAGCAATGCCAAAGTGTTGAAGATGCAGGTATACTAATGTAATATTCTTATAGCATATGTAAAGTGATATAATATTTTAGAAATTAGACTTTTATAAATGAAAGTTGTATTTCCTGAACAATCGCTAAGAAAAATAAAATGAAAAGATAAAGCTTAGTCACAATAACCGATAAAGAAAATAAGGTAGAATGATAAAAGTACTTCATTTAAAGGAAGGTAGAAAAAAGTAATAAAGTATAAAAGAACAGATGAGACAAACAGAAAAACAAATAACAAGATGGTATTTTTTATGTAAGTGACTAATGATACCACTTAACATCACAGTGAATCTGTAGAAAAAGAGAACCTAATTTATGGTATCCTCAAGAAAACTGCTTTAAGAATGAAGACATAAATAATTTAAAAGTAAGAGGGTAAAGTATACCATAAGAGTGTAAGCATGAGGAAGATGGAAAGACTGTATCAACTTTAGAAAAGTCCATTTTAGAATAAGACGTGTTATCCTGAATAAAGAGGGTCATTTTGCGAAGGGATCAGTGAACCTAAAAAACATAATCCTAAAGGTTTATGCTTCTAACATATACAAAAATCTACTTCAACTTTAAAATAAAAGAGCAAATATTGATAAAAATGAAAAAAAAACCAGGAAAATGTAGTTGGAAGATGCCTGCTATTCTCTCAGTGAGTGATGGACAGCACAATTGGACAGAAAATCATAGGATAAACAAAAACATGAACAATGCTATCAACAAATAAGACATAACTGATATTTGTCTTTTGAGGGGTTTTGCCTATTTCAAAAGCTTTATTTATTTTTATTTTAAACCATTTTTTAGGTGCACATAAAGCATTTTACAAACTAGATTATGTTTGGGGCCATAAAAAGGTACCAATAAAATTATAAAAGATTGAATTTACGTAACATATATTCTATGACCACAGGACCATCAAACTGGAAATTTAAAAATTTTTGAAAACTTCCTGAAATCTTTGGAAATTTAAAAACCATCCATCTAACTAACCCATGGATCATGGATGAACTCACATGAGAAATTTATAAATATTTTTAAATTAATTAAAACATATTAACATTTGAGGGATGCAAGATAAGCAATGCTCAGAGGAAATTGTCTAGCATTACATGACTGTATCTAAAAAGAAGTTCTTGAATTAATGATTGAAACTTCTACCTTTATAAAATTGATGGACAAAGTAAAATTACCCCAAATTAAATAAAATGAAGAAAATAGTAAAGATCAGAGGAAAAGAAATAGAAAAAAATAGAGAAATAAATGGAGGCAAGCTTAGGTTTAGAAATGATTTGTGTGCAGCCTCAGAAGCTGAAGTAAAGCAACAGTCTGTGTGTGATATCAAATCATTTTCCTACAATATTATTATTAATTACAAGAAATCCTCAGTCTTAGTCAAGCCATATTGTTACTGTTTTCTTTATTTCTGAAATTTCTTTTTCTTCTTTTTTTTTTCCACATTAAATGTAATGGGGGGTGTAGGTGCATTGTTTTGGTTTTTTATTTTATTTTAAAGAGAATAAAAAATAAAAATGTAAAAAGCAATACAGAATTTCAAAACAACCTGATAGGAAATCAATAACGGTTGTTATATTGCATATTGGTATCTTCAAAGTAGTTGTTCAGATTACCAGAAATAGGCATGCAAATTGGTCACAAAAAAATAAACATTAACTTTTCCTTTCAGTCAACCAATGGAAATTAGTAGTACATTTCTATCTAGTGTGTATATATATAATTTTTTTCCTGTCTTTCTTTTCTCCTTTCCCTCATCCCAGTCATTGTTTTAGTTTTGGGCAGTCTCCTTCCCTTTTACCTTACCTGTTATACCTTTCAGATTTTATTTACTCTCTCAGTTTCTTACCCTGAAAGGGAGAAGAAATCTGTCACAAATGTGAGGAACCTGTCTCCACCTAGTCTGACTGCAAAGTGGGTCAAATAGGAGTTATACTTAGAGGACCACACTGCTGGGCATGGTTGGGAAGGGCTCAAGTCTACAATACCCACACAGGCAATGTCTTTCACAGTGAACTCTGAAATGGAGCAGAGAAGTGGATTTTGTTCTCACTCACAGAGTTGAAGACAGCATTGCCTCTCAGTCCCCAATTGCACCTAGAAAGTCCCTTTCCTTGACAACTGCCCTTTATCTACTGACTACATACTGTGTTGCAGACATTAAGGAAAGCAAAAAATATGCTACAATGAGAAGACCGAGGTGGAAGCTATAATAAGACCCTTGCAAACATCATGCTTGAATGATGACTTTGCTTAGCTTTCATTATCAACAGCCACTGCAGTAACTCTGTGGCCAAAGTTGTTGGTGATTCCTTGTGAATAAAATAACCTATCCTCGTATGTGCTATTTTAAGACCTTTCATTTAATACTGCTTGTGAAATGACTTTTATTTTCAGACACTCCAGATGTAATCGCTCCACTGACCACGCAGCGGTTTGCTCCAAAAAATGCTATGCAGAGCAAATTCTTTGTGTCTATATTTCTGCAGTTGACAAGACCAAGTTGTTATGATACCTCCATGACATGTGGCAGTTGCATCTGTAACAAGTCATACCCAGAGGAAACTTTGGCAGCTTAGTGGTAGCACAGTTTATATTTAACTACAGAATGAGTTAAATATTTTGGTCTTGAATTCCAGTGTGGCCTAAGGAATGTTAGCTGTATTTTTTTCCAAATCTGTGGCATACATACAACCCGGCTGAGTCCCTTGCTCAGGCCTTAGTTATTACCTCCATAGTCTCCACTGGGAGAGTGTCTCATGTGCGACAAATTAGCGGGAACTCAACTTTTTTTGGCTTCTTCTAAGCTGTGCCTCATTAAATTCTCTCTCAGTGAGTTGTCCCAATTTTTCGATACAGGAAAAGCTCTTTCCCAGATAGTCATCTGTAATATTGGCCATTGTTGTTGCTTAAATACAGTTTAATTATTCCTAAAGTGCCACAGAGGGGACATGCATACTCATTCACAAGGTTCAAAGCCAGGAAGAGTCTGACAAGCTTCCCACACTCCACTCCTGAGTCCATAGCTCTCCATTTGAGATACCTTCCATGACATGACTAACTCCTAAAGTGAAAAGTCCTCCTGTTAAGCTAAGCAATGTCTTTATTTGATGAGTATCCTATTTGCTCTCAAGGGCCCAGAATTTGTATTGGTTCTACTAGAGACAATGTTACTGAGACAATGTTACCGAGACAATGTTACTGAGACAATGTTACTGAGACAGTGTTGCTAGAGACAATGTTACTGAGACAATGTTAGCTGTACTGTTTGTAACCAAATATCCTGCACTTCTCTGTTCCAAAAAGGAAACAGGTGAAAGTTACAGTGTAGTCCCCAAAGAAAACCTTTCATACTAGCAATCACATAAGAAGAGACAGTATTTGAAATAAGTGGTCTAGTAAACATATATGAGCTAAGACATGTGACTGGTAGTTTTGTCTCTAACTCACTTCTTGGCCCAATATAAGTCTGTCTATCTTTTAGGGTCTCACAACTCTAAGATCTTTCTTGAACTCTGTGACTCCATCAACATAAAAATTTAAATAGTACAGTAAGGATAAAGCTTGGTTTTTATTTATTTTTTCATTGTGGCAATCACACACACATAAGACCTACCACTAAGTAGTTTTAAGTGTACCTTTCAGTGTCATTAAGTACTTTTACAATCTCAGGCAATCATAACCATCATGACTCTCCCAAATTTCCTTCACTTTCCAATCCTGAAATTCTGTATTCATTAGTAGTAATTCCTAACACCAGAAAATTATCTTTCTCCTTCTTGTCTCTATACATTTAACTACTCCAAGTATCTAATACAATAAGATAACACAGCATTTGTGTTTTGTGACTGGATATTGCACTTAGCATGTCAAAGTTTCATCCATGTTGTAGTATGTGTCTAGAATTCTTTTTCTATAAGGCTGAATAATATGTCATTTTATTTATATACCACAGATTGCTTATTACTTTATCCATCAATGGAAAATTGTGTAATAAAAAAGATGATTTCCCTAGTTATCTGGTACAATGTTAATTTACTTACAACTTAAGTTCTTGGCTACATGATGAAATTTCCTAGAAGATTTAAACAACACAGAGCCCTTGAGTCAACCTTAGAGTTACTAAATCAGAATTCACATAGTGGAGACAGGAACCTCTAATTTAAGGAAATCAAGGGCCAGGTTCTTACTAATAAGCAATTGCACAGCACCCTTCTCTTACAAAGTCATTATTTGTACTGTGTCTCATTACCAGTCTCCATGCCACACCAATATACAGTTGGCCACTTGAAATTAGAATGTTAACAGTGAAACAAGCCATGAAGAAAATGGATGCATCAAGGGCACAGGAGGCCGATTCCCTCTGAAGTACTGGAGCAGGAATAGAAATAAGAAAGCCATGGCAGCAGTGCATTCTGAAACATTGTGGATTTTGCTGTGAATATTGTTGTTATCCCAATATGTAGAAGTCCTAGAAAGAGTTTTGACCATAAAAATAAGTATAGAATTAGTACAGCCAAGTAAAAAGCCTATGTGTTCACAAGCCTCATGCTCCAAAATTGGTATATTTTGAAATAAGATGTGTTGTGTATGTGTATCAACTCCCCACCATGAATGTAATCATTATGTACTATAAACATACTAATAAAATTTAAAAATTATTATATTTAAAGGGTGAGCAAAGAAACACAAGGTAATACAAAACTTAACAACACAAGGAAAAGAAAACATCATACTAAAGACTCAAATAATATTCAGAAAAAATTTAAAGCCAGGTATGATGGCGCATGCATATCATCCAGGCACTCAGGAGGCTGAGGGAGGAGGATCACTACAAGTTCAAGGCCAACCTGAACTACATAGCAAGTCAGTGTGTCATAAAACAGGAAAGAAGGAAGGAAGGAAGGAAGGAAGGAAGGAAGGAAGGAAGGAAGGAAAGAGAGAAAGAGAGAAAAGAAAGAATCTGACCTCCTCAAAAGAATGCCAAAAATGATTCTTACAAAACAGAGACAAAAACGTATAATGAACAATTATGCTATCATTATTAATTAAAGTAATAGTACTATGATGAAAGTACCCCATAAATTTCACTGGGTTGAGAAAATAAATTTATTTCTAAGGCCTATAAAATAAAAAAACAGATTCTTGATTACCAGGTAGTCCTTCAATCAGTGGTTCAGAGAACCAGGTTCCTTCCATGCTATGGTCCACTATCTTCAATACACAGGTCTTAACTTCACCACAGAATGAGGAGCACCATGGAAGACTGCATATGAGAATTTCTCGTGGGATTAGGTCTAGAACTGTTTTCGTTCAGTTCTTTTTTTTTTTTTTATTTTAGAAACATAAAAGTACAAAAACATATTGACAAACAGACACCCATTATCATAGAAAATAGTACAATCACAACTAATCTATAGACAAGGTGATATGATCTCAACAGTAGTTGTTGCTTTATCCATTGATATCTTCGAATTGTAGATGTATGGACCCATATACAGACATGCAAATTTAGTCAG
>PVLD010010254.1:0-71812 GCA_004027595.1 Dinomys branickii
AGCAGCAGCGGAGGAAGAAGAGAAAGGGGAAGAAGGGAAAGGTAAGAAAGGGGGAGGGGAGAGAAGGGGGAGGGGGAGAGGAGAGGGGAGGGGGAGAGAAGGCAGAGGGGAGGAAGAGCGAGAGGGAGAGGGGCACCATGATAAGGACGAGGTCCCTGGCTTCATTCACAGATCCCCAGCCTCCCTTCCACACGGACTGAACCATGTGTTCACTCTCGCTGCCGCCCCCCCCTTCTTGCTTTCATTTGCTTTTCTGAAGTTCAAAGCTGTTTGCCAAGCCATGACAAATGTCTTCAAGTCCAAGAGCCAAGTGCCAGGGACAGAAAATGCCCACGCCCCCAAAGTTGACCCCAGGGGCGGGGTGGGGGGAGCTCCCAGAACTAGACAGGCAGCACCAGGGCACCAGGCCCTGGGAGGCACAAGCCTAAGCCCCTCCTCCAAATGACCACCCCAGCCTTCACAGGGCAGGAAACCCAGGCAGTCAGTGATTGCAGTGCCTCTGATGTCCGCTGCCTAAAATCAAGTAATAACCAGGGTTCTTGAAATCTGAAAAACTGCAACATTCAAGAACAAATGGGGACAGACTCTTCCCAGTTCTCCAGATGTCCTGACATTCTTAAATTATACACAAACAGACACACACAGGTAGACAGGCATCCTATGCCTCATTCCACAATAGTAACAGACCAGGTCCTAGTCTGCATGCTGCTTCTATACCCAGATACCGCAAACTGGGTCATCTATAAGGAATGGCATCTCCTTAGCTCATGGTTCTGGAGGCAGGGGAGGCACTCAGATGTGCACAGCTCCTGTCAAGGGCCTAGTGTGGCACGACAGCACAAGAGCAGAGGATCACCCCCAGGCAGGGCCAGAACAGGTCTGTAGTGGATTGATAACTGGTGGTCAACTTATAACCCCCAGCTGCACTGAGTAAGCGTGGTGCTGGTCTGGGAGGCCCACCTGGGGATTGTTGCCAGCAGCATAAGAGGCAGAACTGGAAAAGGAAAAGTTAAGGCTGTTGGGAGCAGGAAAGGCTGTTGGAGCTGGTGGAAGCCATAAGCGGCTGTTAGTTTTTGGAGGAGCTCATCACGCTGGATTTCCTGATGAACTTGGCTGTTTCCTTCCTTTGAGGAGCTCAGGACCTTGTTGGCACTAAGAATAGTTTAAGTTCACTTTGGGGGAGCTCTGGTCCTTACTCTGAGCATCATTTCCTGGCTTCAGAGGGGAAGAAGGTGCACAGCTCAGGCTCCTGAAGAGGCCTGCTGCGTTAGTTTCCCTGATGGGAACTTGGCCATCTTGATCGTCAGAGGAGCTCGGGACCTCACTGTTGCCGAGGATGGCTGTGGTACCTTGCGGGGGAGCTCTGGTTGTTCTGAGTGTCGCTTCCTGGCTCCAGTGCAGATCCCTCAGCCTGCTAGCACAGATCCTTCATCCCGCTGGCATAGAGTTTCTAGATTCCCTCACTGACCTTTGGGCCTTCCCAGCACAGATCTGTGAAACAGGCCTGCATGAGACGTTGCTGTGGGCTCTGGGCCTCCAGCTGGAATGGTGGGAGGCATTGTTATGGGCACTAGGTATTCAGCTGGACTCATGTAGGACATTATCTCAGGACCCAGGCCCTCAGCTGGATTCCTTGGTCTCAGTGTGTGGACAGATTTCCTGCACTCTTTTGTATATCGTTCCTTTGGTGACTATTATAAACAATCATGTAAAGTGTGTGTCCTGTATTATATGTTGTTCCCCTTGCAAAAATAAGCCCCAGACCAACACAAGGTCTTTCCTCCTCTCACAGGCTGTGAAGGCTCCTGGGGACCCTGCCTCCTTACTCAGCTAACCCTAATCACTTCCCAGAGGCCCCGCTTCCCAATAGCACAAGCACACAGATCCGGGCACGAGGCTCCCAGCATGTGAATGACTGAGGGGACGCTCAAATCACAGCCATGCTCTCACTTCCAGATGTCCACCCTCTGTCCACATCAGGGGTTCGTCTGCAGGAGCCAGCGGAGGTCGGCTCCCTGGGGATGGAGCCAGCACCCCTAGAGTGAAGCACAGGAAGTAAGAGGTTGTGCACCAGAAAGGATGACGGAAGAAGGCGGCTCCTGGATGTCCAAGCTCAAGTCCAGAAGGGGAAATTAAGGCAGAACAAGAGCACGAAGGAAGGGGATAAGGGCATCCCAGTTTTGCCTTTTGTTTTCAATTTCAACAAATGTTAACAGGCAAGGTTTTGCTAGCTTTTCACAGAAAGTATGAGGGAACCGAAAATTCTAAATTGTTTGCCCAAGCCAGTTAAATAAACATGACTGGGAGACAGAAGAAAATTCTCCTTCCCTGCAAACGCAGGGCAGAGCCCCAGAGGGCCAGGCCCCCACTTGATTGACAAAAAGCCTCCCAGCCCTGCTCCATCCTAGTCCTAGAAACAAACCGTAAGAGAAGGACGAGGTGAGCACAGCTGAGTACCTAAACTTCCAGGAAGAGCCTCTGGGCACATGCAGTCCCAGCCTCGGTAGAGGGCAGCTCAGCCACAGATTCTCCTAGGTTCTCTGGTTGCCTCTGACATACTGTGTCCATCACTAAGCCTTCCTCAATGTATGCATGATCCACATGCCTACAACGCATGCCAGTTCAAAAATCTAACTGAAAATAAGTCGTAAGCCCCAAGGTGTTAGGCAATGGGTAGCCCAAGGCCCCACCTAATTAACTGACTTAATGAGCCCCTTTTATCTTTTAAACACCCCACACTTTATCAGTCGGTGCACAGAATGAACATTTTCACTTCATGGTGGCTAAAAGGCATTAGAAACTTTAGCCACATCCAGAAGCCAGTTTTAGTTTCAATTTGCTCTCATATTCTGGCTTAAGCCTTCCCTCTTATTAAGAGAAACCATGAAAGACATTTTCTCTCTCAAATCTATAACGTTACAGAGGAAACATCCCAGATGACTTCTGGCTTCAGTCCTCTAATCAAGTAAGTACAAGAGCTTGAAAGCAAAAATGAATGATTTTCCTCAAAGTTCAGGCCTTTTTCCCCTCAAATATCCATCAGAATAAAAAGGGCAGGTACCTCTGGGCTGACCTTATGCGATCACGACACCATTTCCATTTATAAATAACACTCCCACCAACTGATTACCCTTTGGTGATCGGAGCTGGTGGGTTTGATCTTGATGATTCAGAAGCAGCAGGTTTGGCACAGATCACTTCTGGTCAGCCTGGCATTGCCTTGCAGGGCCTTTCAACACTGGGCTTCCCCTCCCAGGGCCTAAAGCTGCTCAAATTACACAGCTCCTCTGCGGCGCGGACAGGCTGGGGAGTCTGGTGTGCAGAGCTGGGGGAGACACCGCACAAGGTGAGTGGACATTACACTATCTGCAATAGGGTGAACTCCTTCATTAGACATATGAGCGCACCTGACCCAGTCAAGTGGCATGAAAACTGCAAGCTCATGTTCTGCCACCTGCCTGTTCCCGGGTCCTCTGCTCACCTTCGCTGCCAGGGTCAGAGGGGGATGCGGGACACCCTCGGCTGCAAAGTGAATTGCTAGCGTCTCTACATTATCCGTGCAAAACAGAGGCTCAGCAGTGCCGAGGGATTTATCCGTGAGCAAGAGCTAAGTGGCGGGGCTGAGGCGCAAGCCGGGGTGGTCAGGCACCTCTGGTCCCACGGCCTCTGCACTGCACAGGGCTGCCTCCTATAAAAAACGAGGGGATGTGTGTAAGGAAAAGTACACATCCACAAGCACCAAAGCACACCAGAGACTGGGAAGACGCAGGGCCCAGACTGATTCCTGGCCGGGCTAGAAGCGTAGCTGGACCCTCGTCCTTCCGCCACCAGCTCCCTCTTCCTTTGAGGGAACAAGGACGCTGGAGAGGGGGATTAATTAAACCCCACAGGGCCTGGGGCCTCCTCGCGGTCTCTGGCCTCAGTTTCCTTTCCACATCTCCCACTTCGAATAGGGTCAGCCACTAAAAAGACCTCAACAAACCTCGAGGGAATTAATTACTCTAGCCCTGCAGCTGAGATGCCAAAACCCCAGCACCCAAAACTTCTGAGGGGTGTAGAACGCATGTGCTGGACCACCCTGGGGACAGTGCCAGCTTCCTGTCCCCTACCAAAGAGGCCCTGGCAGAGCTTGCCCTGCAGCTCACTGTATGTAAATCACTTCTCAGACGGAAAGGACAGCAACAGCAAAGCACTCAGTGGCACACAGGCGTCTTGTGGAAAGATCTTCCGTGCTCCAAAGCTATGCCTGCTGTCCAGAGACAGCCCGGGGACCCAGGGCTCTCAGGGGACAGAGCGGGCTCTGCCATGCCACTGGAAAGATTGAAGCCAGGAGAGACTCTGAACAGAAAGGTCAGCTCAGAAGTAAAGACTGAGTCCACTCAGATATAGAAACAGAGAAGCAGACGCGAAGAACACACATGCGCATCTGGGAAGGATGCTGGATTCATTCATCTCAGAGTTATTCCATGGCCAGCCCTTGGGCTCACTGTACCGGGACCAGGACAGAAAGTCAATGTGGCAGGGGACAGAAAGGGACAGAAAGTCTGCAGCAGGCCAGATGCCAGACTGGTGGTGACCTTGTGCAAGACTGGCCCCTGCCCCCGCTGGCTAGCCTTATCTATAAATAAGGAGAGCAGTTTATGTAAGATCCCTGCCAAGTTCAATACCTCTGTAACTCAGTCTGCCGGCTGATTTAAGGTCTTCCCTGCCCCGCTGGGAAGCTCACCAAAATTCCATTGGCACCGCGCTCCGCGCCGAACAGGCCAGCTATTGTGGCTTCCCGGTGCCTGGTAACCACAGACATAAACCCAAATGCTCCTGAAACTGCAGCAGGGACCTGCGTGCCGCCACCCTCGTGAAGTCAGCCGCGTGAATGTGGAACGAGGTTGTCTATGGACCTTTTGTTGACACATGGTTAAAAAAAATCTCTGAAATACAGAAAGGCCCATTTGTTCCACCAGGTCGGTCTGCAGTCAGCAGCATCCGGAACTCCAGCCCCAGGTAGCAGCCAGGGCCGCACTGACCCATGCACAGGGAGGCGAGGATTGTCATAGAGATGGGCTCTACCAGCCCCAGGACCCAGGGATCATGGAAGTTGCCCTTGGCACTGTCCACACAATGAACCCAGCACCCTGCTTCACCCAGAAATAGACTTCGAACACTAAAGACAGTTCCTGGTGTCTCCTCCGCCTGCGTTGCTCACAAGAAATGTCAGCAGTGAGCTGGGCATGGTGGCACACGCCTGCCTGTTATCCCAGCACTCAGGAAGCTAAGGCAGGAGAATCACTGTGAGTTTAAGGCCAGCCTCAACTACAGAGTAAGACCCTGTCTTAAAAAAGTAAAGAATGAGGTGTTAATCCCACCCCACCCTCTGCTGTCATGCAGAAGCAGTTATTAAGCATCTCATGTACACACAGCCTTTCCTTTCTTTCCAAAAAGGAGTCCTCAAGATTGGGGTGCCCAACACGAATGTACTCAATGCCCAGACCTGTGTGTGTGTGTGTGTGTGTGTGTGTGTGTGTGTGTGTGTGTGTATGTGTGTCTATGAACATTAACCCACCTAATAAGACAATCACTGTTGAACCAATGCTCAAGCCTCTGAGTCTCCATCTCCATCATAGTCGGGAAGGCACTTTCTCAGGTGGGCACTCTGGGGAGAGGAGGAGAAGGATCCATCGTGGCTCAGCACGGAGGGCCATGCTGGGTTCCACTTGCGATATCTGCATGGTGACATGGGAGGAGCCTCCTAGAGTTTTAAGGTGGCAGGTGACCAGCTGGCTAGCTTCCACACAGAGGGCAACTTGGGGTCTAGTGGCTGCTCCTTCAGAAGTTCAGAGCGCTGAGCCCAGGGCTCAAAGCAGTCCCTGCATTGTGCAGAAGGCCTCCGCAAGCCACAGGTTACCAGTGTAGTTGCAAAGTTCTGCTTCACAGTCCCTGGTGGGATGGGACTGATCCCCAGGACAGGACTGATTCCCACAGGAGACAGTGCGTATTTCTGTGCAGCTGTTGAGTCCCGACCCTCATGAACGCCCGAATGTACAATTACTTCTGTTGCAGGCAGCTTTCACCTGATAGATAAATTCCCTCCTTGCAACTTAAAAAAAGGAGAATTTCCCACAGGGCATGGTGGTGGCTTCACGTGAGACAGGACTCAGAGGAGGAAGCAGAGAAGTCACAGATGGGGACCAGCACTGTCCTCATTGAGTATTCCAGATCCCTGACACCAACACTGGGCTCAGAGCCACTTCATACAGGTGGCCAGGCCAGAGCTGGCTCCCAAGCTGTGCTCTCCTCGGGGTCCCACAGTTGGGACAGCGGATGCTTCCTCTCTGCTGCTCCTGCTCTGCAGAGAGCCCCAGAGCACAGGCTGTGTGTCTCTGTCCCCGCAGCAGCACAGCCCCAGGACTTGCCCCAGCTGCTCCTGACTGACTGCCACACACGCACTCTCGTCCTTGAGACCCGACCTGAAGCCACCCTATCTCCCGGGACTGTGGGCAGAACTACAAAGTGCCCAGGTAGCGATGCCAGAGCCACTAGCCCTGGGTTGCTCACCCTCACTAAGTCACTCTGTCCCCAGCCCCTGCAGGTCCCACCAGGACCTGTGACATGGAGTCTTACGGCTGGGGCTTCCCAAGCCATGATCTGACACTGAGTAGACAAGGACAAAATTCCTAGGCAGCAGCGTGGCCACCAAGGCGGTCTCCAGGGTCCCTTAAGGATGAGGTTCAAAGACAGCTCCCTCTGGTTTTGATCCCCACCACTGCAGCTGCTAGGATAAAAGGAAAACATGTTCTTGGGGAAAATAATACACTGGCAAACAATCACGTTTCCACTTTGGACAGTCCAGCTCCTCAGTAGATCCGGGAGACCATGGGTCAGGGTAGATGGGGCAAACTCAGGACCCGGAAATACGATCCTAACAGTGGCAGGTGGGTGTTCTGCACACCTGCTGTGCACCGGGGTTGGATCGGGCTTCACGAGCACTGCCTCCCGTCACTCCTCTCAGCACGAGGGGGGGAACCCGACTCCCCTACTCCACAGGTAGTGGTTCAGCCATGCCCACTCGCATCCTCCATCACAGAAGCCCCAGCCGTGGGACCTGGCCCAGCCCTGGACTCAGCCTGTGAGCTTTTCTGGTGGCCCAGTGGGGAGCCCAGCAAGGGAAAGCAGGAACGGGGTACGGAGGGAGCCAGCATCACAGCAGCACTCCTGGCAGGCAGAAACAGAGGCCATCACGTCTTGGTGCCCCTCAGTCTCTGCCTCATTGGTCTCCAACAGCAAATCTCTCACACCGAGGGAACCAGGTGCCAAAGTGTGGCCAGACGACAGCTCAGAACCCTAAGAACACTCACCACTGACGCCTTCAAGGCCAGGTCAGGGTCTAGCCTGTGTCCTTCCTCAATGTCACCACCAGACAGTGCCCCCTCGTGTGCATGGTAAACACCCAGAGCAGGGCGTGCACAGCCACCTCCCCTGCATGAAGAGCTGGAACACCTCTGTCGCCAGACCCCACCCCAGGGGGCAGCATGAATCACGGAGTGAGCCCTGTCTGCGCAGCTACAGCCAGCTCAGGCTGAAGGGGGGAAAAGCTATTTGACCACTGGAGAACTGATGCATAAGCACAGTCGACGCAAAAGGTAGGCTCTGGGCTGGCCTGGTGTGGTGGTGCACACCTATGATCCTAGCACCCAGGAGGCTGAGGCAGGAGAATCACCATGAGTTTGAGGCCAGCCTGGGCTACATAGTGAGACGAGACAAGAAAGAAAGAAAGAAAGAAAGAAAGAAAAAGAAAGAAAGAAAGAGGGAGAGAAAGAGGGAGGGAAAGAGGGAGGGAGAGAGGGGAGAAGGAAGGAAGGAAGGAAGGAAGGAAGGAAGGAAGGAAGGAAGGAAGGAAGGAAGGAAGGGGGAGAGACAAGGCTTACGGTGTGACCCAGGAAAGACAATCACAAATGAGGAGGACAGACAGCCCGGCCTTTCTCTGGAGCACAGCACACAGGGTGGGGCTGTGAAGGCCGGAAGGGTGAAGATGTGACAAGGGTTATGTGCGTTCACACTGGACGTGGTATTAGCACCCTGTATGCTACCACCTCATTCAAACTACATAGCAACCGGCTGTGAGTGAGGTTCTATCACTCTCAAACTCATTTTACAGTTGGGGAGACTGAGGCACCAGTGCATCGAAGTGCCTCTGTAGCCCTCCTGGAGTTGAAGAAGACAGATCGTACGCTGGGTCACCACAAGTTTTCCCCTTGGAGCACTCACTGAGCACTGACCCTGCAGGGGCCCCAAGACCCGCCCTGCCAGGACCCTGGGCAGGCCAGACCACGCCCCCAGCCTCTAGGCGATAAGGAGTGGGTAAAAATGATGCCTTAAAATTCTGCACCTAAGCCAGGACATGATCACATTTCACTGAATAATTTTATATCACAAAGAAATATGTGAATGTAACTAAATTGTAAACACACTAAGCCTGAACTATTTGCAAAGTAACAGGAGAGCAGTCACTTAGGCCTGAGGAGGCTACGGAAGCCCAGATGGACCAAGCAGGGCATGGGCCCCCAGCTCAGGCCCTGCAGTTTGGTTTGGTGTCAGACAACTCAAAACAGGAAGATGACCTCCCTTTCTTTGTTTTCGCTTTAAGCGACCCTTAAGGGCAATAGCAGATCTACATCCAACAGTGTATTTCACTTCCAGGTCACATCCATCCACTGTAAGTGACTCTCCTGACCCTGCCCAGCCTCCTTGGTAGGACCTGAGGTTTCTCCTGTCTGCGTGAGTCACCCAAAGCTCACAGTCCATCCTGTGTGAAGAGAACATGCCAGCAAAACCACCAACCAGGCCACCAGCATCCCCTTCCACTTCCATCATGGACAGGGCAGAGGAAGGGCCAGACACAGCAAAACTGGAAGTGGATCCAGCAGGCTGAGTTTCCTGAGGCCCTAGCATCTTGGTTTCCAGCCCCACCATCCCAGGTTCAAACCCTTCTCAGACTTCTCAAAGCTTCCATGCCCCACCTCAACACCGGGCATCTTGGAACTACTTCTGGTGTGGATTGACTGGAAATGGCATACAGAAAGCCCTCATCAGCACAGCAGAGGGCACACCACATGCTCCTTACAGCCGGGGATGGTATTCAATCAGACTCCAGCAGGGTAAAATCATTCCCAATTCAAGCTGCAGGTGTCCCTGAATCATTTCTATTTCCGGGTTCACAGAAGTAGCATTTACTTTGCAGGGGCAGAGACCTGGCTTATTCCCCCAAATTAAATCTTGCCTTCTCTTGCAGCATACAAAGTGGGTCAGGCACCTGCCTCCTAGAATAAGGATGAGATTTCTCCACTTCCCTTGCAGTGTGAAGCAGGTCATGTGACCCTGTTCTGGCCAATGGGATGGGAGCACAGGTGCCCTTTGCCATGGGGCAAAGATGGGCATGGGGCCATCCTGGACTTCCCCAGCTATGGGTGAGGTCACAGCTGGGGCCATCCTGGACTACATGGATAAGGTCAACACTGAGGAACAGAGCCAGACACCATAGCACCTTGGAGCCCTGGCACTATGGAGCTTCAGTGGAGGCCACACCAGGAATGTCCTGTGAGCAACAGACTTACACTTCTGTGGACCTTGCTCTGGGGACCAAGTATAACCCAATTCATTCACTGGGCCCTTGGTCCTCCTGCATATCAGGTGAGGCTGGCAGTGAACCTCGCTTGTTTTGCAGGCATGGAAAAGCACCCCAGGGAGATTAAGTGATCGGTCCAACACCGAACAACTCTAAGAGGCTGAGCTAGGTGCCTGGCTCCAGTGTCGGGCTCGTCTTCAGGGTGCGTGGCATTTCCGTGTCAGCTGCCTCCCTAAGGCACACTCCGCCCACAGCAGAATGCACTGCACAGCAAATCCCATGAGCAGCACGGCGCTTTGCGGAGTCCAAGAGTCACACGAGGCGTGGCATGTGGCCCTCGTAGGGAGACAGGGTGGTGACAGTTCACAAAGGGATCTAAAGCTTGAGGACAGACAGAGCGGATGCTGCTGTCCAGCTTGGTGACCACTCCAAGATCCCTCAGTACGTGGGGCATCTGAAGGGGAACCCTACTCAAGTTCAAGTCTGGTGCCTCCACTGCCACCCAAATACAAAGCGCAGGTGTCACCTGCTGGGGCGTGACCATCGCTCCCTACCCTATCTCAGAGTCTTCCTGTGCTGATCTGTTTGAGTTTTGAGAGCAGACATCAAATTTACCCCTCAGTCTGAATTCCTGCAAGCACTTCCCTAAGGGCTGGTGAATCCGATACAGCCTCGTGAGGACACCAGGCACCACTCCGCTGGCGTCGCACTGAATGAGCTCAGAACGAGCGTGTGACCCAGTGAGAGAATGGAGGCAACCGGCAGTCCTGACCCCGCCTCCCTCCGGCTCCCCACCCCTCCCCCTCCTCACAGTGCCTCCAACACCTTCAGGTCTTTTTCCCTTTTAGTTTCCGCATATGAGAGAAAACGTGTGACTTGTCTACCTGTGTGTCCCTTGTCCTGTGTAACATAATGTCCTCTAGTTCTATTTTCCTGCAACTGGCACAGTGCCATCCTTCTTTGTGGCTGAGCAGCACTCCACCCTGCACACATGCCGTATCTTCTTTATCCGTTCACCTGCTGACGGGCACCTAGGCTGAGTTAGGTCTCAGCTATCATGAACAGTACCGAGAGAAACATGTACGCACATGTCTTTCCAGTACACTGACTTCGTTTTCTTCAGCCACATACCCAGGAGTAGGACAGCTGGACCTTAGAGTAGCTCTCTTTTTAGTTTTTGAGGAACTTCCATACTATTTTTTTATAGTGGCTACAGTAAGTTACATTCCCACCAACAGTATGTGAGAGTTTTTCTCCATATCCTCACTGGCATTTGTTATTAATTTTTTAAAAGGCCACTTTAAGTGGGAAAGATGATGCAGGTCTGCTCAAAACACACGTGTGGGATGAAGGAGGGAGGGAGACAGGCAGGCTCTGCAAAGGAGGCTTCCCGTTCCAGCTGTGCCCCTCACAGCACCACAACTGGCTCCAACCAGACAGCAAGAAGGTGTCAGGAGGAAAAAGGAGTGGCCACCACCACAGCACCCAATGCCCATCTCCCCCAGCCCCGTCCCTGCCACCTCTCACCACATCCCCACAGCCCCGCATGAGGCCCAGACTCAGTCACTGTCCCCGAGTGGCTACCGGACCCACACAGCCCCCTTACAAACACCCCTCACACTGGCGAGGCTCCCCCACAGGGCCCCCTCGAGGAACGTGACAGCTGCAGTTGGCGAGACGTGCAAGTACAAATTCTGCCTCCGCCGTCTGTGAGGCTGGCGCAGCACAGGCAGGAGGGAAGAGGCTGCTGATCCTGCAAGATCTAAAAGTGATCGACACCAGGAGACACCAGCCCCATGAGCAGGCTTCTGTCCCGGAAGCTGAGCTACTGCTAGTGACCTATACCCAACACTCGAGTGCCAAAGCAAGCGGACCCTGGGCACACACCGGCAACCCGTCGCCCACCTCCCTGTGGACCTACGCCGTCAGCTATGGGAACCCAGACCCCATTGCCGCCACGGGGCCCCACACGTCCTCCAGGTCACCGTGTGATCACAGATCGTGCAACGGGAAGCTGCATGCTAACCTCTCCCGTGCCACCAAGCATCTGTCAGGGAAGCCACAGCAGGTGTAGGGCTGGAAACCACGCTCTTTTCTTCAGAGGGCCGGGAAGTGGGAGAACCCCGGCCCCACTTTAAGGCAGCGGAGGAGACCTCTGAAACAGGCCAAGCCTCTAGGAGCTAAGCAACAGCGGAGGGTCACATAGGGGCAGCAGCATGCGCCTCATGACCTCCTCTTAGAAAGAGAAGGAAACAGGATCTAAGGTCTCTGAAGGAAAGTTAAACATGGGCCAGCCCACTAACACAAAAAAGGCCAGGAAATATGCCAGCGGCCCCGAGGGGCAGCCCAAAGGCCACACCATCCAGGTGAGCAGCCGCACACGCGCACGTAAAGCAACCCAAATTCTCCCTCCGCCTCTTCACCCAGCTCAGCCCCATCCCTGGGGAAGGGGGTTCACTAGGATGTCTAGTAGGGAAGGGTCCTTTAGCAAAACCACATACTGATTTTGCTACACTGGCAGGGGAGGAGCTTCCGAGCCATCCAAGACCCCAAGAACCAAGGTTGGCAGACAACGGGGACAAAGCCTCCCTCCGCCTCGTGTGCAGAGTCTCCCAGGAAACAGCCAGCTGCCTTACCTGCGGGTGCCTTGTACATGCTCTTGAGTTACAAGTGCACAGCCAGGCCATGGTGACAGAAATTACCTGCAGCCTGCCGACCCCAGGAGGTCCACAAGTGGCCATTTAAGAAAAAAGTTCAGCCCCATGTTTGGGCCAGGCAATGCTCTGGGCACTGCAAAGAAATTTCCATTCTGCCTCTAGAAAGATTGAAGACATTGGCTGGTGGCTGCTCACCCACACGGATGGTGGATTTACAGGCACTGAGCTCTGAACCCCCTTCAGGGCGTGAGCAAGGGCTGCCACCCAGGGGAATCACTGTCAAACAACAAGGAAGCAAACTACTCCGGCGCCACGGGTCACAGGTTCTGACTGGAAAATCCATAGGCCCAGCACCTGCACCACTGCCCCTGGGGATGGCCTTGGTATCTGCAAAGCAGGTTTAACAGCTGGCCCGAGGGGTCAGAGGGGACAAACTCTGACCCCCACAGACAGTCCGCGGTGTGCTGAGAAGCAGCAGCCTCTTTCAACTGAGCCCCTCCAGGCGTCTCTACCGGGATGGGAAGCCCAGGTGTCCCTCTGAGGTGGAGCCCACAGCAGGACCGCCCTGCCCCTGAAGCCCCTTCCTCCGTTCCCTGCAGGGCCTCCGATGAGGTGGGACCCACGGATCGCCCACAGTTGGGGCTTCAGGAAACAGGACAGCAGGGTATAAAATCTACAGAACCTCTGCAGATGACGCTGACTACAGACCTGTGCCCTTTCACCCGGCAGTGGCCCCAAATTCATCTTTCTTCTTTAACCGACACTCGCCACCTGCCCGGAAGCAGGAGCACCACGGACTCCGGTGTGAGTGGCTGGCCTGGGCGCTCTGCAAGGTAAACGTTAGGCACTGCTGCTGCTGAGGTACTTACTTCTGTAACTGTTATTGACATGAGTGGACTCTTCCTTCTCTTTTCTCTCTCCTTCCTACTTTGTCCCTCTGGCAGGAAGCTGGGGTGGGTTTCAACAAGCCACAGGAGCCGCCTGTGTGCACCTCTTCCCAGTCCTGAGCACAGTACTACCACATTGGTACCTTGAAATCAGCCAGAATGGAAATGCTGACACCATGGAAACCAGTAAATGTTGGTTTTTATTCCCCCAAGAGAGCTGTTCATCATTTATCAGCATGTAAGTCCATCTGTCTGTCCTCCTTTCCTTCCTTCTCCTCTTTTCAACTATCCCTCTTCCTACCATAAACCATGAAGTACCTACTGTGTGGGGGGCATTGTGTTGGGTTTTCCCTGAGAGCCCAAGTGTTAACACTCATGGCTGTGGTTATAATGAGTTTACAGCTGGCAACAAAGCTGTATCAGTTAATATAATTGTGGTTGCACAGAACAGCAGGTCAGTGGTCCACCTCAGAAAGTCCAGAGGGAGGTCTCTTGTGGCTACCAGCTGTCTTCAAGGGCCCTGCAGTTCCATCCCTTTTTTCCCTTCATGCTGTGTACCTCATGTGCACAAGAAAGCTGCTACAGCTCCTGGGATCAAGACTGCGTGCAAAAGCAAGGAGCAGGAGCAAGAGCAGGAGCAAAAGGATGCTTTCTTTTAATTCAGGAAGAAAAAATGTAATCTTCGTAACAAATTCATGAAATAGACACTATACCAATTTACATTTTAAAGACATGGAAATGAAAGCCCAAAGAAGATTAAGAGATTCGCTCAAGGCCACAAAACTGGAGCAGCCAAATATAAACCCGAGCCCTGTGACACTAGAGCCTGTGCAGCAAAGCAGACAGCACAGAGGTGCCAGCAAAGCCAGGGGCAAAACCGAACCTCACAGCCCTCCGCTGATGGCAGGGCCTGAACCACGCTGTGTCTCCCTGTGCTCTCCTGTCTTTCGCTCAAGAACAGAAGCCGCGTTTGCTCCTTTGCCGACCTGCTGCTCCTGCCACCCACAGTCACGGGCACAGTATCAGGTGCTGGCACTTGCTGGCTGGCAGGGGACGGTTCCCAGGACCCAGCTCAGCTCTCAGACCATCCACCCTGCACAGAAAATCTCCCTGCTCCCGGCGCCGGCAGGCCTGCGCTGGGCTGCTTCCAGTTCTAAGACCAACCTGAAAGCCTGGGGGGTGTGGCTCAGCCCCGGGGCCAGCGGACCATCTCCTGGGCCCAGCCTGGCCCTGTACCTGCACTCTTCCCTCTTTCCCCTCCATGGCTGGGTTAGGGCCAGCAAACCTGGGTGACTCCCTGGTCTCAGAAACCACAAGCTCCCTCCACCCCTGCCCCAAGCAAAACAGCATTGGCCAGAGAGGCTGGAAGACCTGAGTACTTTATTATTAATAAAGTTTGTAAATACAAAACATGAGTTCTCCCCTTGGTTTCCCTTGCCTCTGTGAAAGATGCCAGGGTCAGGAATCCTGCTCTGCACAGGAAGTCATCTGCTTCGGAAATCTGAGCCACTTAAACCGTGGAAGCCTCCTGCCAAAACTCGTGGCCTGGGGCTGTATCTGTCAGGCAAGTCTGGACTCCTGCCCTGGGCCGCAGCCAAGCATCAAAGAGGAGCCACATGGTGCACTGCTTGAGCACCGCTGTCCTGTCTTCAGCCTTTTGTTTTTTAACTTTTGCTTTTGCTTTGTTTTGCTTTGGGCCAATGCAGCTGCAATCACCACCAGGAAGGGACGCGGGCTGAGGGGTCGGAATATCTTCCCTCCCTGGAAATGCATCACCAGGTGCTGCATCTGTCACTTTTTTTGACACACATCCCAATCTCTTTTTCAGTATGCACTGAGGTAAAACCCAGAGATCTGAGGGGGGCCATTGGGTTGATCAGAGCTTCCCTGTTACACTAGCTAACAAGAACCTCGGAAAGAAAATCAACTCTTATATCAGCCCTGATCAACCAGATGTGATGAGAAATAAAACCCATCACTTGCGGTTCAATAACTTTTTTTTTTGAGACAGGATCTCACTATGTAGACCAGGCTGCCCTTGAACTCACTTTGTAGCCCAGGTTGGCCTCAAACTCACGGCAATCCTCCTGCCTCAGCCTCCCAAGTATTATAGGTATGTGGCACCACGTCCAGCATTTCTGGACTGTTTTATCCCCCAAATTCTTTTATGCTGTTGTTTTGTTTTGAGACAGGGTCTCACTATGTAGTCCCCGCTGGCCTTGAATTCACTTTCTAGCCCAGGGTGGCCTTGAACTGGAAGCAATTCTCCTGCCTCAGCATCCTGAACGCTGGGATCACAAATTACCACATCCGCCTCTGTCAAAAATTCTTATGTTGAAATCCCCAGTGGGATGGTTTGGAAGAGGAGGCTGTGGGAGATGCTTGGGTATAAGGGCAGACCTACAATAAGAGGGAAGAACTCCCCAGTGAGAACACCCTCAGAAGGAAGCCAATTCCGCGCCTCCCCCAACCGTCTTCAGTACCACCAGATCTAAGGGGTCTGAGTTATGTTTTTTGAGCCGGGAATGCGGCTGTGTGGCTCAAAACCAAAAGGTGCTGAAGGGCACATACAGTGAGGAGCATCTTCCCTCCCGCCTGCCGTCTGCCTGGCAGCCTCTGTCTCCTCCCAGGAGTTTCTAGGCGCTTCTCTTCAGGAACAATGGCTCTTGTCGCAGGACCCGTTCCGTCATCTCTGTCCTTCTCCAAGCAGCCTGGGCTTAGATGAGGGTGTTGGTGTCCATGTGGAGCATTTTTAAAAGTATACAAAGTGTACATATCATAAAACTGGCCATTTTTACCCTTTGTGTGTGGGGGGATACTGAGGACCAAACCCGGGGCCTTGCACTGACCTACTCCCCCAGCTTTTGTTGTTGTTGTTTTGAGTTTGTTTTGTTTTGTTTTGTTTTGTTTTTGAGACAAGGGTCTTGCTAAGTTGCTAAGTTACCCAAGCTGAACTTGATCCTCCTGCCTCAGCCTCCCAGAGTAGTGCTGGCATCACGTGTGTGGCACCACACCGGCCATTTAACCATTTTTTAGTGTGCAGCTCAGCAGCATTAAACACCCTCACACTGCTGTGCAATTGTCACCACCACCCCACCTAGGACTTTCCATCTTCCCAGAGAACCCCGAACCCCTGAATTAACCCCCATGCCCTCCCTGCCTGTGGCAACCTCCAGCCTTTCCGGGGCTACAACCTCGCCCATGCTTGGTTCCCCATGCACTGGGGGTTCCCACAGGGCTCTCGCCCGTCTGGCTTGTTCTCTCGCATCCAGTCTTCAAGGGTCACCCACGCTTTGCAGGGACCAGCATTTGCCCCCTTCAGAAGGGGCCGTGTTCCACCCCGAGGGCCTGGACCCTTCTGCTTCCCACACTCCCACCCAGTACAATCAGACAGCCCCGCCCTTCAGTCCCCCTGAACAACTGGACGGGTCCGGCCATGAACACGGGTACACACAGCTCTCTGAGCTGGTTTGGGGGACACATCCAGCCCTGGGGGGTGTGCTGGAGATGAGGTCAGGGGCTCACAAGAAATTCTGTCCAGCGGGGGTACTGCGGCGCACAGTGGCTGGCTGTGACCATCCTTAAAGCAAACGTCGGCACATCCTGCACGCTGTTAAGCACTAGCACCAACACTGGCCTCTCCTCCCTCGACAGAGGGAAGTGGGAGCTCACGCTGATCCTAGCCTGGCCCCAGATCCACAATGCTGAAAACAAAAAAAGTCGAGAGAGTTGCTGGACAGTCGAAACATGCAGCGGTGCTACCCAGGGTTGTCCATGTCTGACAGGCGGGCCTGACCGTCTTTACGCCTGGGACGCCCGCGCCCACCACTGACCTGAACTCCTCCATGCGGCCCACGAGCCACAGCAAAGATGAGCCAAAAGCAAAGGTGCTGCGGACAAACCCTGTCTGAGCAAACCCATCGCCCTGGATGGGCATGTGGGCCAAAGGTACCTGCCTGAGCTCGCCTTCAAAGCACGCACTGGCCTGCTGTAGAAATGTTAAAAGTCAGCTCTTGAATATTTATCAACACCCCACAAGGAAGCCGGTAACCCTGGCCACCTGGGTGACTGAGGCAGGAGGGTGGCAGTTTCGAGCACAGCCTGGGCAACCCTGTCTTCAAATAAAAATTCAAAAGAGAGAGAACACCACCATTATTTTTGTTATGGGGAAAAGAAAAAAAGTGCATATAAACTGCATCCAAACTGAACACAGATCACTTAATGACAAGGGTCTCCTGTCAAGCAGGTCCATCACCTAAAATGGTAATGTCACAGACATGGAGCCACTCCACAGGCAGACACCAAAGTCTGCCAGCCTATCACCTAAGGAGACAGCACAGCCAAGCTTTTTGAACCTTTTAAATCGTGTGTGTGTGTGTGTGTGTGTGTGTGTGTGTGTACACACATGGCACATGTATTTTTTAAAGGCCTACTGAAGCTAATTCTAAAGTCTTCTCTCGGACTTCAAAAACACTCTGCAGAATAAAAAAGTCTAAGCGCAGAGCTTGGATCCTGGTTCTTACACACTGGTGTGTTTGGACCTTTTGGGCCTGCTGGGCCACCTTCTAAAAGTTGTTCAAAGTTTCTGCCAGGGACCCTTGGCTTTTGCTACCAAAACACATCAGAGGAATAAAACATTTTTCTGACCTGACTTTAACCTAAACTCAGGAAGTAACATCTTAGAAGGAGAACTCAATTGCCACCCCACCCCTTCGTTTACACATGCACGTGCATGATTAGTGAGGACACTGCTTCCAGTTAAGGCATCAGAACGTTCCAGGCCATCTGGAGCGCCCGCCTCTGCTCTCGTTAGGGCTGTCATTAGAGAGGCCAGGCCAACGCTCCTAGGCCCAGCACCACAGTCTTACCCATCTGCCAGTGTGCCCTGCAGCCCTTGACATGGAACCAACTGCTTCTGATTTTGCTGAGGCAAGACCTGAGTCAACATCATCCAGGTGATTTTACAAATGGGAAGGGGACCGATGACAGACAGAGGGGTTGGAGGGGGACAAAGAATTAAGATGTGTTCTGTGCATGTACCAGCTCCCCACAATGAAGGAACCACCATGCATGCAAACATGCACTAATGAACACTTCAAAAACTTTTTAAAAATCCTGCAGGTGAGGGCAGATGCAGATAGGAGAGGGTCCATAGGTCACCAGTGATCTGCCCTGGTGGCCCAATGGCCAGGGTTGTGGTCTCTGACGGACACACACGCATTCTCTCCTACTTTCATGGCAAAATGACAGCTCTCTCCAAAAAGCTGCCTCCCAGTGCTAGAAAGAAAGATAAAATTTTTTAAGTCTTGGAATCGATGCTTCTTAGCTAAATATGGTAACTTTCCCCTACGTTCTTTATGGATCCTAAATTACAATGACAAAATGAACACATAGGTCAATTTAGTGGAATTAATTTATTATTTATTAATTCCACACATGACTCTGGGTCCCGCATTCACACCACTGTTAAAAGTCTGCAGCAGTAACTGAGGCTCCCTGGCTAATATTCCACTGGAGTCACACCGTCATGTCACACTGTGTACAGCTCGGGCAGAGAGAGACCCGCCCACCGAACGAGCCTGTCCTGTCCCTGCAGGGGCCGGCATCAGCATGATGCCCTTCCCTTCTGGCAGATGCGGACAGAGAAGTAAAGTGATGTCACGGCGGTCACACAGCTGCCAGGTGCACAGCCAGGAGCACACACTTGTGCTCCAAAAGCCCAGGCTCCCGGGGCAAAGCAATAGGTGGGGTTATCGGCTCCTCTCGGGGAACAGGGTAGAGCAGTTAGAAAATACAGACACCAGGGATGTAGCTCAGCAGCACAGTGCCTGACTGGCAAGCACAAGGTCCCGAGTTCAATTCTCAGTTCCCAAAAGAAGAAGAACAAAGACACTCATAACATTTCCCTTTCCAAATGCGCTCGCCTGGCCCTGCAGCTCGCTGAGCTGTGCAGCTGCTGAGCTTGTTGCCTCAGGGTCTACACGTGTGAAACCAGGGCAACAGCAGCTGCTGCTTCACCGGAGCCGCTGTGCGGTATGGATTAACCAGAGACACCACCTCCCACGGGAGAAGTACCTGGGTGAGTCCTCCTCGTCGTCACTGCTCCAGCTCGGGCCGCACTGCTCCAAAACCATCACTGCTCAAAATACAGTGGGGCAAACGTCGCTGGCAATAAGGCTGAGACACTGAGTGCTCCAGACCCTGGAAGCTGGGGGTGAGATCCCAAATGTGTACTTATTTGGCCAATTAACCTACTGTTTACAGACAAGGGAATTACAGTCCCCGTGGTGGAAGGATAAGGAGCGGATGTGGACAGGAGATGGCAGAGAGAAAGTGCTATGCGAAGACCAGCGAAGTTGGGAAGACAATGCCCTTGGCACACCCTTCCTAAGTGGAGTCTGCACGGAATGACTTCCTCCCAAAGAACTCCATGTGCAGTTCGAGGACACTAACTACTAGCTACTATCAGCACTAACTACTAACTACTACAATGACTAGTCACTCAGCCAAAGGATCAAGGCCAACATCACAGAGGTAACGCCCAGCAAGCGGGCCTCCGCGCACAGGATGGGCCCAGCGCAGCCTGACCTCTCTGGTCTGGACTCCGTGCGTAACAGTGGACTGGCCTGGCCCATTAGCTATGACCAGTGTGGCCAAGTAATGAGAGACACTAACCTGGCACGGGAAGCGGGTAACTGGGAGCTTTTACCATCCGCACAACTCTGCTCCACCCCAGGCCTTTCTAAAGCTAAGAATGCATTGGAAAGGTTTCACACAGCCAACCCGAGACTTCAGGGAACACAGTGGGCACAAAAGCACCCCATGCCCACTGAGTGGGAGGGCTCCACTGGTGGAAAGTGCCAGAACCGGGCTGCCAACCAGGTCCCTGGGCCTCGGGGCTGGTTTCTGCTCACCACCACCCAGAGTGACAGAAGCCACTCAGTGCCATCCCGAGGGCAGAGCTGATTTGTGCCAGGCTTGCGCAGGCCGGCTGTGTCCCTGGGTGGCCGGGACTTGCTGGTTCCTGCAGCCACCCCCTATCCCAGATGTTAGGAAAGCCGGCTGGCAGACACGTGGAGTCTGCTCTGCCCACCGCCTTGCTAAGTAACAAGACGATGGAAACTAAGCCAGATGGAACGGCTCAGATGGGTTCAGCTTCGGTCCCCGTCCAATCCACACACCCATGCACAAGGTGATATGGAGCCCAAAGTGCTCCTCGAACCTGATGCTGAAGGAATGTCCTCCTTCCTCAGATTCTAGAATGTGCTGAACCTATTAGCACTGCTGCCTCAGACTCAGAATCCCCAGAGACTAAGAGAGGCCTTCAAGCTGCAGAGGACTGCTATGCAACCATCCTATCAGCCAGCACACCTGCCTGGGCAAAGAGAAGGGGTTACGGAGGACACGGGCTGGAAGTTGGCAGGAAGGCTCATCCAATCAGGAGGGAGGACAGGAACATCACCCATCGCCATAACAACCACCACCCCACCTGCCTGGCTCCAGGAAGATACTTTATGAATACGCTCCTCCACCCCCTGGGAAGTTGTTCTCCGTGTCTCCACTCAGAGGAGAGGGCAGCCAGGCACAGGGGTGAAGTCACCCATCAGCGGCTAAACCAGCATAGGCACAGTCCTGTCATGATCCAAAAGCCACATTCTGCCAGATCACAGGAACGTGGCAAAGCACGATGCCACAGAATTACGTGGGTGAACGGGAAGAACAGGAACTGGACATGTGGACAGTTTGCACAAGTGCACAGCACAGGCGAGGGAGGCCCAAGGGGTCCTGTGTTCTGACACCTCCTGGCTGCGGGCTGTGCACGTGGTCCTTGGGCCACACATAAAGGGGCATCAATTCACATCAGCACCCTTGCCTTAGTTCTGTATAAGAAAACAATGGGTGGAATTGACAGGCTTTATCGAATAAGCCCCTCATCCTTTCTTATGCAGAGCCGCTCTGGAATGTGGCTTGGCTGAACTTGCAGACATCCTAAAAAGTGAGTGCAATCCTTCCCAGTTACACTGCATGCAGCGCTCCAGAAGGAATCTGCTTATTATTAACACTGAACCCGCAACTCTGATCTCTTTCATACGCCTATGTATAAATTCATGTACAAATTCAATTTGCTGTAGCGCCAGAAATGAATGCCTAATGCTGTTTAGGAAACAGCTCTGAGGTCGCCCTCTGGTTTACAGAATGTCATCATGGACACATAAGCAATGTGCTTTCCGACCCCGGCTGCACCCTGCACCCAGATGGGTTCAATTTTAGCAGACACCGTGCCACCTCGGCAATGGGCCGGGAAGGGATGTTTCCAAGCCCCTTCGCAGGGGGCTGGGGACGTGGCTCAGTGGTAGAGTTCTCGCGTTGCAAGCACAGGGCTCTGGGTTCGATCCCCAGCACCACAAAAACAAAGCAAAGCAAAGCAAAACAAGGCCTCAGGGCAGAGCACAACATGCAGTCTATGCTCCCTGAGACAGGCAGCAGTCCGCCTAGGATCTGGCCCAAGGACTGTGGGGACATCGACCTCATCAGGACTGCAGAGCAGAACTCTCAGAAGCCCCAGTTAGGAGGCTCTGATGACTGTAACGCAGATTGAGAAAGGACACCCCAGGCACCACGACCCACGGAGCCCCAAGGACAAGGTGGGACCCAGGACCAGCTGTCCCCAGAATGCGAACACCCAGCACAGCCAGGTCTACAGCAGCACAGTTTGGAACTGCAAAATCTCAGAAGCGGCCCACATGTCCATCAACAGACAAATGGATAAAGGAAATGGGGTATTTCCACGAAATGGGGTATTTCCATGTAATGGGGCAGCACTTGCCATAAAGTTTTATCACCTGAGGCATTCTCAGTAAAACGGACACACCTTGAGACCATGGTGCTAGGTGAAATCAGACACACAAGCTTCACACAGTTTTCCTTCTATGAGAGACCCAAAGTGTAAATACAGAGCAAAGTGAAACGTGGGTAATGGGAAACAGGAAGATGGATCTCCTGCAAATGTGAGGCGGACAAGAGATGGGGAAGAAGCGGAGAGGAGAGGAGGGAACTAGAGACAATGAGGGCGTGTGGTGCACATGCCCCAGCTCCAGGGCAGGACTGTGATCACTGTGTACTGCACACTAATAAAAATATCTTGAGGAAAGGACTGAAGCTGAGACTCGGCCCAGGGCCCCCCCAAGGGTGAGAGCGGCCTCAGCCTTCCGACAGATTTGATGGCTGAGGATGACGTGGCAGAAATGTAACCAGCTCGAGTTTTACCATCATTAGCTCTGCCTTTTAGGACATGTAGAATTCCCGTCTTAAATTCCTAAGGGAGATGGGTGGTGTAACCAATCAGCAACCTGGCTGTCCTGAAAGAATAAGTGAGCTCCTTCATCAAAGAAAATCAAAAGATTATAGCCTTCAGTTCTGGCACTTAATAAATCGGCATGCAAATGAAACCACCCAAATGAAAGCTCACCCACGGCAGGCTTTGATACTGGTTTTCTTCTTCTCTCCTGGCAGTTGTGTGCTAAGCAAGTGCTCTACGCTGAGCTACGCTCCCAGCAGATGGGAGATTCGCAGAGCTTCAAGCAGCCACACAGGACCGATCCCGGTCAAAACGCACGCTGAGTCCTTCCTTCCTGGTGGGACACATTTACAGGACAGTGACTTCCCCACCCACTCGGTGGGACCCGATGCAATCCATCTACCTTCAGGTACATGGTTTAGAGAACATATTTAAAAGTCACTCGGTGAAATCCTTGGGGGAGCCACCATCAGCAAGTGAATCACAGCAACTTGGAAACGCAGTGTGGGGAAACTGCTCTCGCCCCATTTCGCTGGCTCCAGGGGGAGGAGGCGGCTCGGTGGGAAACCACAGAGCACTTTAGGTGGGATTTCCTTGTCTGTGTCTCCTGTGAAAGCCGAAATGAAGCAGAGCGCGAGATCCATCCCACCACTCTCCTTCCTTCCTTCCTAAAAACTACATTCCGAGCTAAGAAACCAAACTCCTCACAGAACTCCTGAGTATGTTCGTTTGCAAAATCAGTTGATTTAAAATTCTACAGCACCATGACACTAATCATGGTGAAGGGAAAAGAGCTCAATTACTTCCAAATGAACCTGGCAAAATGCCTAGGGAAACCATGTTTTAATTTTCTCTCTCCTTATTAAAAAATACGTCTCTGCTCACCCCAACCTTCCTTGATTACCAGGAGCTTTCTCTGAAAGGATTTCAGGGTGAGGGTGAATTTCTGTTTCTAAGTAAATGCCTCGATTTGCCAGCCTTGGCCGATCCCAGGGAGACTTACATAAGTAGGATGTGCGCTACAGACAAGAAGCCTCCTTTGCCTGCCCCTCGGCTTAGGACAGCCACTGGCTCAGAGGGCTTTCCAAGGTCTCTCTCTTCATCAAACATTGATAGGCAATTGCAACCGGTGCCCATGTTTCCAGCCTCCCAACAAGCAGTAGGGACCCCACTACAGCCCCTTTGTGGATCTCTGGGAAGCAGAGACCAGAAGAAAATGCACTCAGAAGAATCTGCGATTCCAGTAACCCATAACGTGCACTGAGCTGCCTGTTTCTGCACTTTTGAGTTGCCAGGCCAGACTAAGGGGGTGTGGGAAACCGAAAACCACCAAATAATCCTTGAGGAGCATCTAAATTTTAGCAATCCTCACTGTCTGGGACAGCTCACCAAGGTCAGGTTTCAGAATGAGAGAAATGGCCAGGATCCCAGCACTGCCCACTCCACACCACGGCCATGAAGAGGAAGCAAACGCAAGTACTGGGGAAAACCAGGCCTGGATCGTGGGTTCACCCCACGTTCGCTTCTTCTAAACCCCAGGCTCCTCAGCTTTCTCGATTCTGGGGCTACCATGGGGGGAGGGGGCAGTCAAGTCCACACCCCAGCGGGTGGCAGGGTGCCATGAGGGTGGTGACAGAGGCAGAGGTATGGAAGCCCACGAGCAAGAGGAAGCTCAAACTTGCAAGGGTGAGGGGGTCCGGTGACCGGGGCTGGTCAAGGAAAGTGGCAGGAACAACGCAAGTGAAGACATCCTTAGAGGACAAGCCACCCGGGGCTCGTGGTGAACGTAGGGTGCCATGCAGGGGGGCATCGACAAGGGACAGCTGGGGGGGCGCAGGGCAGAGGAAAGTGACAGCCTGGGGTTCTGCAGCTGGAGCTGCTGTTTCATCGATGGCCAGGAGATGATGGGGGGAATGGAATCCCACACGCCTGTACGCTAGTAAGCTGGTCCCAAGTGTTGAAATTCTGCTTGGTTGGGCTATTTTTAAAATAATTTGACGTGTAAAATTTGAGTTTGGCGCCTACAGATTTTTAAGAATCCTTAGGTCCAGGCTGTTGTGTAGCCTGGCACTGGCCTGGGCTCACTTAACTACGGAAACCTCAGCAATGAAACAGGAGAGAAGACAGGACACTCGGGGCTGCTGAACAGGAAGCCAAAGAGAAGTGAGCCCAGCATGCCGTATGGCTCAGAGCGCCAGCTCAGGGGCCCGCGTCCCCTCCCAAGAAAGGGGACCTCCTCCGTCACAAAACGGGCGCTGAGTCACCCGGTGACAACAGGCGGCCTTTCTGCCTGGGTGTAATTCCGAAACCAACAGCCAAGTCACGCGCGTGCGCGCAGCACGGGCTCCACCCCCAGCCCAGGATGTGGACCCCAGGCCCCCAACTCGTGGAGAAAGACTCTTGGTGATCTGGATCTACGCTGGGTGACATGTATGGAGTGTATAGAGGGTCAGGCAGGGACGTGGCGGCCACTGCACCAGTCCTGGCAAGGAACATCGCAGGCCTGAACCAGGGCCCTCACAGAGGAGGAATGAGGCAGCCCCAAGGGGTGACTGGGGAGACACACAGGCCAGGAGGGGAGGGGAGAAAAGAAATCAACTGGAGCGCAGCACTGAGCTGGGCTTCCCAGCCCTCAGGCCATTCCACATCCCCTACTGTGGGGGAGCAGGTGCCAAGGACTGAACCCAGAACCTGGGCACTGAGCTGCACCCCCAGCCCTTCGTCGATTTTTAAATTTTGAGACAAGGTCTCACTGTGTCACTAAGGTGCCCAGGGTGGGCTCAAATTTGTGATCCTCCTCACTACACACCTAGCTATAGCCCCTGGTTGGTTTTGTTTGTTTGTTTGTTTGTTTGTTTTTGGTCTTTTTGAGACAGGATCTCTCTAGCAGTTCAGGCTGGCCTTGAACTCATGGCAACCCTCCCGCCTCAGCTCCTAAGTGCTGGGGTTACAGGTATGCATCACCACATCTGGCCTCCCCTAATTTTTAAAGATAAGCACTGTGAGAGAAAGAAAATAGGCCATTCATTACCCTCAAGCAATTCTTGCTAGGAGAAAATGTCACTTCCTAACCCAGCGTTTTAACAGTAAATGTCTACGTGGCGGATGGGAACTTGGGGGTTAATCAAGTCCCATTAATCAAGCTTTGCTGGGATTGATTCTTAGAGTATTTCTTCTGTTCCTTTGTCATTCAGCAGGCAAGGGGGAGGATTTCTGCCCAATATTGAAAAAGGAAGGAGAGGCCTTGGCAACACCCATTTCCAAGACTACAGACTTCCCAATCCCAATGTCAGGACAAAAGCCACCAGCAACAGGATGGAGCCTGTGAGAACAGAGCCATTCTCTCCCTGGGAGGCCAGGAGATAAGGTGTCCAGTGGTGGTGTCCCCTGAGGCCACCTCTCACCGTGTCTTCTCCCAGTCTCTCCTCTCCTGTGTCCTATAGGACACTGGTCCTACTGCACCCACCCTGTCACTCTCACCTCACTGGTTCCTCTGTGAAGACCCTGTCACCACCAATAGCCACCTGCCAGGCCCTGGGAAGTGAGGATGCACAGGAAGGGGAGGGGACAGACCGGAGGGGGCTGACAGGAATGGTGCCCTGGGGGTGGGCAGGAGGGACCCACTTGCCCTGACTACCAAAGAGGACAGGGCTATACAGCTGGGCCCAGTCCCTCTGCTCAGGACAGAGCTCTAGATGTCCGCTGCTTTGCCTTTCTGGGAAGGGTCCCCCAAGGGTCCTCAGAACCCCCTTCCAGCAAGTTCCAGGGGGGCCTGGTCACCCATGGCCTCCTGTATGGCCAGGGTCCTAGCAGCACAGCAGCTAAGCAAACGGGGCCTGGAGGCCTGGAGAGTGGACAGGAGGCTGGCTGGGATCCCCAAACACAGTTAAAGGCCTGGGACCTGAGTCCTGCAGCCCACAGGCCCACCAAGCCCCTCTAATAAGCACCCTCACAAATAAAGCCTGCAGGAAGCCTGTTAACACCCAGTAGGAACAAACTTGGCCCCCAGGAGAAACTTCAAAAGACCACCCAGCAGCCATCAGTCACAGAGCCAGCCCAGGAAGCAGCCCAGCGACTTCCGGAAAGGAGGTGGCCCATAAATCAAGTGCCCCTGGCCCCCAGATGGCTCTCAATTTATTACCACAGGGGCCAACTGGGCTCTATAAGTCACAAAGAATCAAAGTCTCTATAAACAGAATATAGAAAGACTTCCCATAGGGGAGAAAAAAAAGAGAGAGAAATTCTCCCTTCTCCATTTTTATTTTTATTTTCTAAGAAAATTACCCATTTGTGAAAATAATCCCCACTGCACTGAACTTGCATCCTCACAGATTTTTGCCCTTTAAAAAAATAGTAATAGGATCCAAGCATGGTGGGGTGCATACCTGTAACCCCAGCACTCGAGAGGCTGAGGCAGCAGGACTGCCCCCAAGTTCAAGGCAGCCTGGGCTATGAAGTGAGCTCAAAGCCAGTCCGAACTACATAGCGAGACTCAGTCTCAAAAAAAATAATAATCATAATGTCAGGCAGGATCATTGGTTTGCCTTTGTGATGTGCTAAAATTAATTTCAGATGTGGATTTTCTCCAGCGTTGGTGGCCTGCTGAAAAGGCAGGGTGTCCACTGATGGTTGCTTCCTTCCCTAGTGGCAGAAACACACAGATATCACAGCAGCACTGACCTGCAAGTCATTTGTACACTGCTCCCAGCAAGGATGCAAACGAGGGTACACGAGAAGCACTAATTCCTTAGGATTGTTCCAGGGGCATGCATGCACCCCATTAAATCCCTCCGCTCGCCAGGACTGACTCCCCTGATCCAAAGTGTTCAGCTTAGAGGTGTTCAGGATTTCAGATTTGCTTTTATTTTGGGATACCGTATCTGCATATCCATAACACTGTATCTCGAGGACAAGACCCACTCTACACACAGAATTCACTCCCATTCTGTGCATATCTTGCACTACCTGCCAAAGGTAACTGTACACGATGTTCAGAGTGCGCCTGAGCTCGGATAGTGACCCGCCAGAAGATAAGGTCGGGTGTGGAATTTTCCACTTGTGACATCTTGTCTGTACTCTGGGAGATTTGGGAGCATTTCAGATTTGACTTCTGAACTGGGGAGGCTCAACCTGCATGGTTTTCCCTTTGTGAACCATCCAATCTCTTAACCCTAATAAACAAAAATCCCACCGTGTACCCACCACAGACCAGGGCTGTGCTGCGTGCTGCACCCTTGCGACAATTTTCTCAGAAAACACTGTCGCCATCCCTGTCTTCTAAAGCAAGAAACTCGGGCTCAGAAGTTAAGCATCTCGCCCAAGATCACACAGGTGGAGAACGCAAAATGAAGTGCAAAGCCAGGTCCACCAATGGCAACCCCGAGAGGCTAGGCGCTCACTTTAACGGCCAGGCCCTGTGCCGCGGGACCCCAGGAGCTCTGCTTCCCGTGGCTCCTGGGATTCAGCAGGTGGTGTTTGAGGCTTTTAAATTTACTCAAGGTTCTGAGAGCGACTTGGAAGGTTAGTATCTACTATGAAGCTTTGAATAACCTTTAAGAATTCTAATGGATACTTTCAGATATTTTTAGTCACAAGATTTGATAGTTTTCTGCCTCATTGTTTCTTCCCTTTTTCTCTGTTTAATGACACAAGCGCTTACACTGTGCTTAGAGCTACTGGAAACATGAAACCCAACTCCAGACGTGGCTTTATGAAAACAAGTCAAATGTCACAATGGCTACATGTCCTCCCTTCCCAAATTCAAAAGCACTGAGAACCACAACAAAATAAAATAAGTTTGTGCCAAGTAAGAATTTGACTTCAAATTTAGAAAAACATCCATTGCACCCATGGCTTGTAGGCACCTTGAGGGCAGAGACATTGTCTTATTTGACTTCTTATTGCCAAAGGCAAGTACAGAACTTGCACATGGTAGGTACTCAATAACCACAGGCCAAAAAGGAAGATGGATGGATGGATGGATGGATGGATGGATGGATGGACAGACAGAGAAAAAGATGGATGGGTGGTGGATGACTGGATGGATGAGTGGATGGGGGTGGGTGGGTGGATAGATGGATGAGTGGGTAGGTGGGTGGGTGAGTGAATAGGTAGACGAATAAAAGAAGGGATGGGTGGGTGGATGGGTGTATGAATAGATGGGTGGGTGGATGGATGGATGGATTGATGGGGGGACAGATGGACAGAATGGATGGGAGAGAGTACATGTGTACCAATGGTTAAGTACTGAGATTATTTCAATGTGTCCCTGTGCCTAAGCCTGTTTTCTGTCCAGATATACTTTCAGACATTCTCTCCTGGATTTAGACAAAAGCAAGAACTAGCTGCACCTCTCTCTGGCCCAGTGACAACAGGGCCACATGTGGGCAGGTACTGAACTCGGCCTTTCCCCAAGGACAGGCATACAGATGCCCGCAGCTGCACACTCCACAACTGCCCATGTAGCAAACACATGCTGAATGCGAAGAATCTCTCTGGAAGGCAGCCTGTGTGCTGGCACCAAAACGCATGTGTAATCCTCTCCATGTGTGCTTCCCACCCTGAGTCACCGCCGTGGGAAACAACAGTCATTTGCAAGAAAGACACTCAGGGTCGGGCAACTCCAGCCTTGTGGCAGCACCATATGACTTCAATACTGGAGCGAAGAGAAAGAGGAAGCTCTCTGGCTCTCATGAATGCTCAGCCCCGATGCTGGTGGTGGAGCAAACACATACAGCTTCCATCTTTCCTTCCCAGCAAATGCTGGGCCCAAGGAAAAAGCCACCCAAGAGTCCCAAGACCCTTTGTCAAAGCACCTGGGCCCTGCAGGGCTCGCAGTTGATTAAAAAGCAAAAGAAACAGAAAATACAAATAATCTGTCATGTTACACACACACACACACACACACACACACACACACACACACACAAGACAGGTAAGTGGCCAGGCAACGGAGGAGGAGCCAGGGTTCTAGCAACACAGCGTTCCTTCTGCAGGAAGGAAGACACAGCTCTGTGGTTTTGCAAAGCCATTTCACACAAAATAATGTTTCACTGGAGAAAGCTAAAGAAATAACATGAGTATGACCTGACCTTTAGCAAATGTGGGAACCAAAACTCAGTGACTGGTCCGGGGGTCACAGAACCAGGAAGTGGGAGGGGCACGCTTCCCAATTTGGGCTTTCTGCTTCCCTCTCCGACACGGTTCTCCATGCCCAGCAGCATCCTTTCAGACCTCACTCAGGGCCAGGCTGTGCCCAGGTAAATTCCAAGCTGGGATCAGATTCCATCTTCGTGAAATCTCCAGCCGTTTAAGAGCTGAAGCCAGGATTCCAGCAGGCTGGCTTGCCTCACCCTGAAGCAGTGAGTCTTCCAAGAAGTGATAAAAGTGTTCTCCCAGCACCAGCCAGAGAAGACGCTGAAATCCCAGCCACACACAGGAAACTGATAAGGAGCTGCAGACCAACCTCACCCTCCCATCCCCAAGCCACCTGAGACACTTCTGTGCCCCTGGTGACCCCGCGGTGGCCTGAACAGCAAGGACCCAGCTGCCTTAGGACCATCAAGAGTGCCTCTTTAAGAAGCAAATCCTCAAGTGCCACGATTTTCTCAACGGTCCCCATCCCCCACCCTCCATCCCAACAAATAGAAATAACTTCGTGTAAACCAGCCCAAATGAAGCTTTCAAAAGTGGCCAGAATATCTGAACCCTCCAATGATTTGTACAGTGAGAAAAAATACAAGCCACCCTGCCTGAGTTCCCATCTGGAACAACACTGCGGGACCCTTCTGAAAGCGCAGGACGGTGGCTCACCTCTGGGAAGCAGGGAGGCCCTGTGGCCGCGGGGGCCAGGTGTCTGGTGCTGGTGAAAGTTTTAAGCCCCATGGGTGACTCTGATGGCCAGCCCACGGGAGAGCCCTGCACAGCCCTGTGCAGTCAGGCAGGGCACACTTACACCACCTACTGAAGAAGAAAATTGCATTTGCCAAATGTCACACAACTGAAGTCTGGATTCCCCACCTTTCCCTAGAAAGCTTGCTTGATGCTAACTTGCACTGAAAGACCCCCCACCCCCAGAGGAAGGACATCAAGCGGAGACCACAGAGAGGAGACCACTGAGACAAACGCATCTGAGAAGCCAGTGCCCAGAAAGCAATGTTTCAATCCAACCTGACCTCATTAGCACAACTGGGAAAGAAACACTCACGCAAACAGGCAAGCCCCTACTCCAAGCTCCCAAGAGCAAGTGCCAGGAACACCATCCAGCAAGAACCGGTGAGCACGTTCATTCGTCTACAGCCCGCCTGAGGCTGGAGGAGCTGCCCCGGAGAGGGACAGCCATCTCAGTCCTGTGGTGCAGGGCAGCGTGCAGGGGACTTGACCCCAAGACGAAGAGTAGGAGAAAGACCCACCTGCTGGGACTCTGCCCAGGGCTCTCCCGTGTGGAAACACACTGCTGAAGGCCACTCAGGGAAGAAAGAGTTAGGAGGCAGAGGGAAGTTAGAGCCCCAGAGAGATGGAGCACCCCAAGGACTCATCTCTGGGTTGACTTGAATGAACTTCAGGCTTCGTCTCCAAACTTCCTGGGTACATCTGAGAGGTGTCTCCTGCCCACTGAATAAGTATGTGTTAAGGAACCGCACAAGGAACCATGCTGAAGTCAACATTACCCCATGGTCATTATTATTTATTTAAGCAGCTGCAGGAACAAAAACACATCCAATTGAGCGAGGCTGGGATTCCCTTACGTGATGCAAAACAGTCCACCAGCAAGATTCACCACAGGCTCAGTGTTCTCCCCTGGGACTTACGCACCCCAAAGGATAATCGGGAGGCAGCTTCAACACAAACTGGCCATGCGTCTCCGAGACCAGAGACCAGGATGGGCAGATGCTCTTGGCAGCTTGCAGACTGTGTGACTCCCAGAGCAGAAAGGCCTGAAGTTCTCAAGCTCCCCACCCCTCCACGTTTGGCTCCTCCCACAGCCTGCTCCCCAGGCCCTGTGTGGCGCCAGGGTGCCCCACAGGAAAAAGATCCAGGAACCAAACAGAGCGAGATACCCTCAGAATCCCCTTCAACAAGTGCTAAGGAATCTCAGGCAACAAAACCATCTGTCCTGTCATACACTTGGAGTTTCTTTTAAAATGGCTATGCAACTGGCTACATAGTGGCAGGTGGTGCTTCTAACGATAACACCACCCACACAGTGCCACCTAAACCTTCTTCTGATCCAAACTCCCACTCCTACTGGGCTAAGCAGTTGCTAACCAGTAGGCTATCCTACCAGACATTATTCCTCTGGAGTCCAGTCCCATCCACAGCTGGGCCTCTTAAATCACACACACACACACACACACACACACACACACACACACACACTTCGCAAGTAGTTTCCAAGGAAAACCAGACTTCCACCCTTTAGGAGCTGGCCCTTGACTATAGAAAGCCTCCAGTGCAACCAGTGGCGAAGCTTTGCCCAGACAGCTCTGGTCACAGCTGTCCAGGCTGCCACCGCACGGGCTTCCCCTGGCCTGGCAACCCCCATCCCCTGTGGCTTCCACACTATAGCTTGGGATGAATGAAAACATCAACCAAGCCAAGCAAACCCAGCAGGCAATCGTGCACAATGCTGGTGTCAAATCCAACCTCAGAACCAGTCATTATCCATCAAGCCAGGACCATAATAGCAGGCACCCAGGGGTCACTTTGCTGGGAGTCTGGGAGGTGGTTCCTACAGAGAAAGCTGGAACCGGACAGTGCGATGGCAGCCGTCAGAGAGACCCGCTCCTCGCCACTCGCCTCCCTCCACACATCCTCAGCAGCCCTCAGGCCTCCACTCAGAGGCCAACCCCGCTCCGCCCCAGGCACGGTGACTTGGCACACATGGGAGAGGTCTCCCTCCAGCGCCTCTGCCCAGTCTAATGCTACAGGAAGTGAGCTTTAGATAAGGTCTGAAGGGTGCTTCCTTTGAAAACTTCTGTAATTAAACTGGGAAAACATTAATTTGTGCCCTGGTGGGAAGAGGCATTCCTGGAAAATCCCTTAAAGGAAGTCTGTAATTGATAGCTCGGCCAAACGTCACGCACACAGCCCCCAAATCCGAACCATATACAATCTGTGCTGCGGCCAGCACAGAACCCTCTGGTACACAGAAAAGACTGTGGCACCTCTGCTGACAGAGTGTGGACTCAGGAGGACAGCCTCAGGCAGCAGCTGCGGGACTCTGTACCGGGCCCCATGCTCGCTGAGACCTTGGCTGCCGTGCTGTCTCTTGATGGGAGAAAAGAAAGAGTTTGAACATTTTTTTGAGAAAACAACCACTTCTATTAAAATGTATAACACTATTTTGCAGAAGATGAAAGGATTTGGTCCAAACACCCTAACCCTCAGAATCACACAGTAAAGTGCTTCTTTTAAGGCAAATTAATACGAATCACAGGTTTAGAAACTAGAACCCCTCTCCGGGGCCCCAGCTGACACAGGTTGCATGCAACGTGCTGCTGGAGGCTACATGTTCACGGTTCAGAGAGGCGCTGTGGGCACTGCGCGCCCTCCCACACCACACCGCCAACGGCTCAGGGCCTGAAGTTGCTCTCCTGCCAGGAGACACACAATGATTCTCCAGTCCCCGTTTTCCGCCCTTGGCCACCACCCACACAGGGAGGGGACAGGGGCTGCAGTGACCAGGACTGCACATCCGCCTGAGGCCTTCTGAGATTCTCAGAGCACCACACTCAGATCTTGTGTGTCCCCAGGCCTGAGCGTGAAACCCCTCTCAGGGCCATCACCTCGTTAAACTGGGGCCTGCACAGAGACAACCAACCAAGTTCAGAGTGTTCCTCTTCGGCCTCTGAGAAGCCCACGCCTGTGGACGTTAGAAAGCTCCAGGGGCAAAGACAGCATCATCATGTGAGGTAGGATTGGGGTTCGCACAGGGCTCGATGGTGTGGGGCAGGATCGCGTGGCCCCAAACGTGTACAGAAAACATACAAATTGGTGAGCACAGCTGAGTTCCCATGAAACTTCACGTAAGGGCAATGAGTTTGAATTCCACAGAATTTGTATAGGTCAGGAAATTTTCTTCTCTTGATATATATGTGTGTCTAGCTATGTAATCCAGACTGGCCTTGAACTCACAGTGTAGCCCAGCCCAGGCTGGCTTCACACTCACAGTGCTCCTCCTGCCTCAGCCTTCTGAGTGCTGGGATTACAGGTGTGCACCATCACACCTAGCTTGATTTTTTTTCAGTCACTTAAAAATGTAAATACAATTATTAGTCCTTAAACCATACAAAATCAGGAAACAGACTAGATTTGGTCCTTGGGCCAGACACACTTTGCACTCCTCAATTCCAGAGCTGCACACATTCAGGGGACTTACACTACATCACGTCAGACCAACTCAGAGCTCCTCCAGTTATGAGTTCACCACCTTGGAACAGCCCTGGAGGTTGGTTCTTCAGGTCCCTCTGTACATCAGTTCACCTCTGGAGAAAGAAACTGAGATTTTGGTGACTGACCAGAGGTCCCCAAGCCCTATCCTCCTGACTCTCCCGTTAGAATCCTCTCTGCACCTGGTGGAGTGTCACAAAACCTTGTCAATAATGGACACAAAGACCTCAATGAATCCATCCCTGACAGGGGGGTTGCAGGAAACCTTCCAATGAGCTACACCAGAATCAGCAAAGACTCTTGCATGAAAACACAAATAGCAAAGCAACGAGAAAGCCAGCAAGCGGCGTCCACCTAACCATACAGAAGCTTGTCCCACTCGCCCCAGAGGAAGCAGATGTGCATTCGAGCACCCTCTGGCCCTTCAGTGTTACAGGAAAAGAGGTTAATGACACAGAAAATTGGTTGTGCGGCCAGGGTTGCAAATGGGAATCCTGAAGGTAAAGGCTCCATAATAAACACACAGAGTTCTATTTTAACACTTGAGCCAGGAGTGACTGTTTTTCCATCAAATGTTCCCTGCATGGTAGTTAAGACACTCAAAGCAAATGCAAATACTCAGGAGGGAAAGACTAACACCCAAAATCTGGAGGTCTGAACTTAGCAATATCCTCTGAGCATATAAAATATCACCCTATAACTCTCCTAAATCTATTGCAAGCAATATTCTCTCAGTGTATGGGAGGCACAACACAGAAAAGCAAACAAAACCCTAAAATTTCAAAGCCAAAGAAGGGTTATTACATCCCCCTAGCATGTCTCCCCATAGGAACCAGGTAATTTTGAAGCACGGACAGAAACACCAAGGTAGCTCTGAACTTCACCCCTAAGGCTGGCAGTGCACCCAGAATCAGAAAGGAAATGGCCATAAAAACCAATGCCCCAGCTCCCCATCTGATACACAAGTGTAGACGCCTTCCCTCGCTCTCTAATCCCAACATCCTCTTGCTGGGGAATTTTTAAAGCAAACCCTAAACCCTTAAAGTCTCAATGAAAACATGTGGGACATGCAGAGTGGGGAAACTCAGACCAAAAAGCCTGGGCCCCTGAAGCTGGAGCTTCCTGCTCTGGAATTCAAGATGGCGCCTCCACTTGGTCCACCATAGTGGTATTGTTTCATTTATTCTACCTCAAAACCTCCTTCCCTCTGGTCTTACAGCTAACCCTCTAGCCTGGATCCAATCAGCTAAATAATACTTATTACCAGCTTCTTCCCACTCAGAGAATTTTCAACTGTCCTTGGCTAGAAAAACTCCCTCCATCTCAAAGACACCTAGTGCTGGTGACAGAACACTGGCTCCCAGACCAGAGCACTTCTCAAAACAAGAGGGCTCCTTAAAAAATAAACCAGGACTTTCCAGGACACCTGAGGCATACGGTCACCCCCATTATACAGCCTTGGAGAGAGAATAACCTATCTTCCTCGGTCACTCTGGTCCCATGTTTCCAACCAAACAGTGCCTTTCATAGTACCTGAGACACCACAGTGTTCAGTAATCAGTGTTACTGATTATGGAACTGAATCTGCAAAGAACAGGAGCCTTAAACAGTACGGTAAGTACCAGACACAATGAATATGCCTCCATAAAGGAGCCTGTCAATCACTGTAAGTTAAAAATCATACCAATCACTGCTTTTGAGATTCCATTACCTTTTATTTCTACCCTGTAACATGTTAAAAACCTCTTACCAGTAGTGATTTTGTATAGCTTAATAACAGCTAACACCATTCAGCATTCACAGAGCGCTGCCTCCATTAAGAACACTGATGAGGCCCCAGGTCCATGAGGACAGCACTAGCACCCCTGTCTGTAAGTGAAGAATGGAGGCTCAAGAAGCATAAACAATTCACCTGTGGTCACAGACGCTGCCCACGGTCATTTCCTTTCAGCAGCCAGAAAACTCGCAAACCAGAACACCTCAGTTCCAAAGCATTGTTTTTAAAAACCCTGTCATGAGCCAGCCAAGGTAGCACAGCACTTGGCAAACGATCCAAAGCCATGAAACTGCCCGCGTGTGGTCCAGTGGTCCCAGGGACTGTCAACGGCACTTCCTCTTCCACTGTATGGCCGATGACTAAGTAAGAGGAGACCCAGAAGCCCCAGGCGCTGTGACGACCCACGGCGGGTGACCCTACTCAGCGAGCAGAAATCCACACCCTGATGTCTAAGCTCCAAGTAAGTTTCTCTGATTACCTGCACTCATGGGACCCAGACACTGGATTTCCTGCACAGCTGAAAGAAACCTGCTCTGGTTTCCAGAAAGGGTACAGTGGGGAAGAGCAAGAGATTCTGACACTGAATTCCATACCTACAGTCTACCTCTTCTATCTCCCATGATGCCTTGAGGGGTGGGAATTCCAAACAATAGAGTTTTACCTTTGAAAAATCTGAAATGTCCAGGGTTAAAGTCCCTCCTCCAATCTACCCATTTGAAAGTAGGTACAAATTTCCCAAGTCTGTAAAATGATGGGTCTCACGAGTACATTTCTCAAATTACAAGCTACCAAAATACAACCATACAATGGGGTCTTGACTCCTCTATAAAAAAAGGAAGAACCCCTCCCCATAGCCTCATAAGCATTACAGCTTCTCAAGGGAAACTGAGGCAGGCTTTGTCTGGCACACTCGACCTGTTAATGGGCCCCTCACAGTGAGGGTGGAGCCACTACACAAACAACCCTCCATGATGAGAAGGAGGCGAAGTGTGGCCGCAGTCCTTGATTTCAACAGTCAGCAACTCCCTGCAGGTGAAAGTTTGCTCCAGAAGCACATACGGCCCTCACAGATCTCACAGGCATTAGCCAGCCAAGATGGGCCCTGCACCCCACAGCCGCTGGCCAGCAAGAGATGGCAGGCCCTCACCATTCACCTCCCACATGCTCAGAGAAAGCAGCAGGGAGCAGTTCACCCGTCTGCACGCATCACTGATGCGCCTGTCAGCCTCCGCCCTGTGACGGCCTGGACGGCCAGGCGTAGGGTACAGAGGGAGGCTGCTACTGTCTCCACACTGGGTCTGGCTGAACTGAAACATACAGCGGCTGGCACATTTCACAGCTCCTGGAGAGCAAGTATCAGCCAGACTTTGTAAACCCAACGTCCCTATTCCCCTCACCTGCCACTGAGAAAGAAGATGACCTTCAGGATGACCTTTGGGGTCTGTGTTAAAGACAGCAGAGCCACAAGATGAAAGTGGGTCCCTGAAACTCAGAAGGAGGAGGGTCTCTCCATACCTGAGGGCATTGGCTTAAAAAGAGGAAAGGTGTCTCTTGGCTCATGGGTTAGATATTCCAGCGGCGGCTGGTCCTGAAACACAGGGCACAGCACCACTGCTCACTCCTGCCTGGGTTAGAAAGGGAGGGAAAGAAAGGGCCAGGGTCCGCCTGCATGGGACACCTGCAGTGACCGAGACCAGCGTGGACCTCTGCCAGCTTTGAACAATGCAAACAGCCACTGTGGCACTCAGGCCAGAGAGTGGTACTCTGCCCCAGGGAAGCCACCAGGCCCCATTACTCAAGCACCCCTGTCCACCACAGACCTCTTGGGGGGGGGCAGCCTCGGTCACACAGATTGTGCGGGGACCCGTAAGCGCCAAACTACAACAGCTGTCCAACCAGGAGGACCCAGTAAGACTGTTAGTGAGAAACTAGCCTCACCCCTAGATTCAGGGTTCTCACTGCAGGAGCCTTGAGACCTCGGACAACACACGGAGCAGAGCACATCCGCTCACAAGCATCCACAGACAGCCCCAAGGCTGACCACCAACCACCTGTCACCAGAATGCGGCGTCCCGTGCCACAGGTGAGTTCCACTCTACTGCACCACCTGCAGTCTTCAAGGGGGGCTCACCCCACCTTCAGGTTTTGAACAAGCATCTGAGAGGAAGGAAATGACGCTCCCTTGGCGATGGCAGTGAAGGGGCAGCAATTAGCACCCACTCTGCGAGGCCCCCCTCAAGGTACGGAGGTGCAGAGACAGGTTTCCTACCCACACACACAGCAGCAGACGGGAGACAGACACGTGGACAACAAATCAACAACATGTTCCCTGACGCACGTGCACAAGGCACACAGAGCAGAGCTCCCTTCCCTTCCTCCCTGGGACAGGCCGGTTCAGAAACTCATCAGGAGAAGCCTGCCCGGCCAGGACCCAGGAGACGAGAGTGGCTGCTCTGGTTCTGCCCAAGTCATGGTGAAACTATAGAAGCAGCAGCATCAGCACAGAAGACAAAGCACTCAGAAAGGAAGAAAATGTGCTTGCAAAAAGGCCCAGGGGCCAGCTCTGGGGAAGACTGCCCGGCTGCACAAATAACACAGACACCTCCGGCCTGAACAGTCTCCGCACTTGATCACCAAAGGTACAGCTGAGCCACAGCCACAGATCGAGGGCAGCACTGTCGGAGTCTCGTGGGGTCATGGGAGTGACCCAGACGCAATCACGCGGGAGCAGAGTGCAACAGAGTGGCCCTGTTATTACTGGCACATCTTCAGGTAACAAGGTTTATTCCATTTCGCTAATATGCCGCACGCTTGCTTCCGTGGCAGTGTGAGTCCCCTCACAGATGCCGGCCCCAGGTGAGCACTCAGGGCTGTCTGCAGACACAGGCAGGCACTCTCCTCCTCTCTTCTTCTTTTGTAGTTTGTTTTCTGAGGCAGGGTCTTGCTATGTAGTTCAGGCTGGTCTTACACCATGTTGCTCAGGCTGGCCTGGAACTCTCAGCAGTACTCCTGCCTCAGCCTCCCAAGTGCTGGGATTACAAGTATTTGCTCTCAAACGTGGCTGTCTCTCCTGACCAAGTCCAAATCAGTGCACAGCCCCAGGAGCCGGGGAGAAAGCCTGTCACAGATCGCACAGGCAAAGCAACTGTCGCCCAGGATAGTGAAACCTGCTGGGTCACCACACTTTACGTAAGTAGCCAACTAGGCTTGGGACCCCCCTGTCCAACCCCAGCACAGAAGTGATGCAGCAGAGCCCAAGGCACGGCCCTGGGCACAAGTTCCTGCCAATGAGGCAGAAGAACAGGGCTGCTCCCCTAGGGCATGGCAGGACAGGGCAGCCCCTGGCTATCCCTCCTAAGAAGGACAAGGGCCGAGGGCGGGGGTGAGGTCACCGGGGAAAGGTGGCCCAAGTCCTCACCTTCCTCCAGCCCTCCTTGGCCACTGAGCTCATGGGGCGTCCTGGCCACAGGGCCCACCTGCCCTTGCTTTGCCCCGTGGTGACTGAAAGCACTGGGCAGGGGACCTCAGAGGACTTCCAGAGTGGTTCCAGGCCCTGTAACCTTCACCACAGTGCAGAAACTCACCTACCAGGCCACCCTGCTGCAGGATGGATGTGCACACAGCCGGGACAAAGGCCCTCGGTCATCCCTACCAGGCCAGCCCAGATCAGCGCCCGAGGCATGACCAAGGCCTGCACAGTCTGGGGCCCCCAGAGGGAGAGCCATCCACACCACTGCACATAAGGCAGCCCCACTGTGGCAGTAACAGGCAAAGCACTGTCCTTTCTAACAGATGGAGAAACCGAGGCACAGAGAGGAAGAAGCAAGGCTGAGGCTGTGTGCTGGCAAACGCTGGCAGCAGAGAAGGCAGTGGCCCTGCATCTCCACAGCCACCCGTGCATCTCTCAGCCTCAACTCTCCCCATGCAGCACAGGAGGGGATGGGTCCCACAGAGGTGGGAGGCCAGGGCTCTGGGGGCAGGGCGGGAGGGTCCCCCATGTCCTGCCAAGTGGTGACACCCTCACCTCATGCCTCCTCCAACCTCTGGCAGAGAAAACAACGAGGACATGTGTTGCTCTCACCCTCTACAAGGAGGCCGCAGACCGAGCTCTCCCTGCCCAGCGCAGAGTGGCTCTGTTCCGAGCTTTCTCCAAAGCGGCCCAGGGGCCACGGCGCTCCCCCCACAGCAGCCCCTCCTCCCTCCAGCCCCTACCCTGCTGCTCCCTTTTTTGTGGTCGAGAGGATGGAGCACGAACACGTGGCCCTCCCGCTGAGTTACCCCCCACAGCCCTTTTTACTTTTTATTTTAAGTCATTAAGTTGTCCCTGGTGGCTGAGATTGAATTGGGATCTTCCTGCTTCAGCCTGCCAGAGGGCTGGGATCAGAGGCGAGCACTACTGTGCCTGGCTAGGCAGGGCATGTAGCTCAGTAGTAGAGCACCTACCTAGCATGCACAAGGCCCCGAGTTCACTTCCCAGTACTGAGGGGTAAGAAAGCAACGCAAAACAAAAACCTTCCTACACCACCAGGGAAATGATCACCTCCACCACTGTGTCCAGACTGCTCTGGCCAGGCTATGCGGTCACCCCTTTTGGAATTCAGTCCTTCTGACCCCAGTTGCAGGGTCCCCTCCCCTTCCTCTCCCTCCCTCCTTCTTCTCTCCTCCCCCTTCCTCCCCCCTCCCCCTCCCTTCGGTCCCTCCTCTATGCTTGGCACAGGAAGCTCAGGCACCACTCCCAAGGCTGACTGTCACACCCCCGGTGACAGCCTCCTGTGCAGGCCTCAGAGGGAGCCACTCTACACCGAGCACTGGGACTAGGTCCTCAAGGCCCCTAGGCCTGTAATCCCCAGGGATCTGGTCTGGACCACAGCTGCCCCAGCCTAAGGACTAGAACATCTGAGGACTGGTTCTTTCACACCAGCACCTAAATGAAGCCTTCCTTGCCCATAGGACTGGGACCCAGGGGCCCAGCCGGCAGGCATCAGGCACGTGAGGTAGCTCAGTGCAAGGAGGCACTGTGTCCTCCCTTGCACAGGCCCCCAAGGGGCACATGCCAGAGCCCAGAGGGTGACCGAAACCAAACAGCACCGGACCCCACAGATCTGATGTGTTTCCTGTGTGTTTCATCTTGGCACTGAAAGGGACCAGCTTCTCTCTGACACACCCAAATGGCCAGCAACACCCTTGGGGCTCTGGGGCCAGGATGAAGTCAGGAAGAGCCGGCAAACATGGGCACTGCACGACAATCCACCCACCACTCGGTCAGTGTGCATGGCCCAGCTACACCAGGCACAGGGACAATGGGTGTCGCAGGCAGGATGGGGCCAGGATGACACCGATTTCACCCCACCCACGACGGAGTGAAGCTCAGACTCAGCGATGACCTCTGGGATTTTCCAAGGGATGAAATGACCTTCTGACTGCCGGAAGCTTCAGGTGACAGACAACGAAGCGGAGGCTGCGAGAGGCCCCGGCCCCGGCGGTGCTGGCCTGAGGACAGCTATGCCAAGGACTTGGCTCAGGGTGTGGACAAAGCTGGGTACCCCGCTTGTTGTCACCCTTGTCCCCCCCTGAGCCTGCACTGAAGGGAAACCCGGACTTTGGGGAACCTCTCTGCTAGCTTCTGCTGACCGTGTGCTGGGTCGCTGCCATCTACGAGGCCATGAAGTGTGACAGGTGACACCCCCACTCCCCAGAACATCCCCCAAGATCTGACTTCAGTCCCGCTCCAGCCTTGGTGCCCACTGAGGGCCGGAAAGTGGGGCAACCCAGGAGTGAGGCTTCCATCCGTCACCCAGACCCCCATGCCCCTCCCGCCTCGTTCGCTTGAGCAAAGCAGCAGACAGTGACCGCTGAGGAGTCACAGGAAATGGGGTGAAGCTGTGGCTGCCACCACCTACCTCTGAGTCACTCAGAAATCCAGGCCCGGCCAGGAAAGCGCATTCCTGGGTGCACCAGGTCCGCTGACCCGGGGTGAGGGGGGCGCAGCGGGGCTGACCCGCACCCGTCTACACCGCAGTCTGTCTCGGCTCTGGGCGACTCCTGTGCAGTACGTGTCCTGCAGGCTGCAGGGCGTTTCATGTACCCTGCCCTGTACCCACTGGTGCCAGCTGTCAGTTGCACCCTGCCCAGGCCTTGAGGACCACAACTGTCCCCAGGAGGGCAGGACAGCTCCCGACCAGACCACCTCTGCAGGCACAGCGGTCTCCTGCTGGGCTGAACTTCCGGTGTGGGCTCGAGGTTCATGCACAAAGACAAGGGGTCTGTGAGCCACAGAAAAGGCGCCTACGAGTTCAAGGCAGGCTCTGGTCCTCACTCAGGAAGAGGTGCACTCAAGACAGACAGACAAACAGACAGAATCACAGACTTCCGCTTGGCATCCAGCACACAAAAGGACCAGAGCAGGTTTCTCACTGCACACCAGGGTCACCTGCTGGAAAACTGCAGATGGAAACTACACCACAACCTCAGCAGCGAGGTAAGGTCCTGGGGCGAGCACAGAGCTGGAGAAATGTGATCACCCCAACCCCAGCCCGGCCCATGTGCAGGAAGCACCCTGCCGACCCCCAGCCCTGTGAACTCAACCCTGGAGCCCCCTCTCTCAGAGGCACAAGTGACAGCCAGCTTCAGGAGGTCACGCCACCAGAGGAGTCCTGGGGCCACCGCTGCAGCCCAGGCAGCAGGAGCCACACAGCTGGGTGAGGGCACACAGAGGCAACATTGCAGTGGCATAGGATGCAGCAGCACTGGGGGTACCATGTGCAACTGCTGCCTGCACCTGCCCTGGAGAGGCCAGCACGCTCACTACACTAACGCAGCTGCCGGGACAGGGAACAGCCGGCTGGGGCAGTGTGGGAAATGGGACTTTTCCGCAGCCAAAACACCACACAGGCTACCACAGTGAGCCTGCAAGAGCTGGTTCCTCCCAGCCGCGGACGCTCCCCAGAGCTGGAAGCTGATTACACACCACCGCTGGGGGTGTGGGATGCCTCGGGAAGACAGCCGAGGAGCCAACCACTCACCAAGTGCGGCCGCCTCAATTGAAAGTGCTGGGAGGGGCCAGAAAGCAGAGCTGGCATTTCCCGGGCACATTGGACACATAAGGCACTCTGTGTCCCACGTCACGAGCGTCTTGCACTCAGAAACTCGGTGGGAACCAAATCAACCCGGGTTAATGCAAGACTCTGCCCCAGGCTGTTTCCCTGGCCCCACAGAATCCTCTCTCCCAGCCAGCCTGGCCGTGTCTGTCCAGGCGCAGCCTCCTACAGCCTTCTCCTCGGCTTCTGAAGCACTGTCTGGCTGCCAGGTCAAAACTGTCCCATGCTGGTCAGCGGTCACCACAGGAAGAATCCAGGCAGCAGTGTCCCAGGCCATGGCCGTGGGGGGAGGGCCCCCAGCGCTGGAAGGGCTGTGGGCTCACAGGTCCCAGGCAAGAGAAGAAAAGGCCCAAGGCTGGCTGCTCCAGGCACACAGGCAGATTTGCTCTGACCCCTAAATTGCCATCCACAGTTGGCTGGTGGACCACAAGGCCCTGAGCGAGCTGGTGATGTGCACGGGGTCACAGAGCTAGCAAGTGGCTGATCCACAGTCAGAAGACCAGCTCACACCACTGTGCGTGCTGGAAGCGGGAGTGCATCCCACGCCTGCTCGCTTGTCACTGACACCTTCCATCGCATCAGCTACTGTTACCCATGGGCCTCGGTGTTGCCCAGACCTGGGCCTTGGGGCACGCACACCCAGGAAGGCAGAATCCCAGCCCCACCCGACCTGGGCATGGGCTCCTGCACTGAACCAGAACCCGGATTCTCCTGTGCTAACAAGGTCCTTCTCCCACCAAGTCCTCGAAGGAGCAGTCCTTGAACTCCCTTCCTCTCCAGGCTCGGCGCCCTGGATTCTAACCGAAAATGCCTTCACTCCCTTTGCAGCCCTGCCTCCTGATCGCATACGCGGGCACCCCACACAGGCCTCTCTCTCTTTCCTAACTGGTTTCCAAGTGACTATCAGCCCTCCCGTTTGGCAAGGTGCTGCCTCTCCAATAGCTCACATGCACACTAGGCTAACTGCAGAGGGGGCAGAGCTGAACCACTGCCGCCAAATCAGCGACCTCCATCCTAGTACAGTACCCAGCAGACCAGCTTTCCTATCTTTTGCCCCATGGCAACTAACAGGTGCTCTGACAGGGGCTCCCGCAGGTGCACAGCTTCACTGGCCACGATTCCCCCACCTTTCTGCAAACCAAGTCTTGGAAGAAGGTGGAGCCACAGGGCAGTGAAGCGCTGCCCTCAGAGCCCAGGCATCAGAAAGGAAGAGGCAAGAGGTTTGCCCTTAGCCGGGCTGCACCCTGGAATCCAAGGACCATGATGTGACACCCACAGAGACTGAGGCCAGGGTCTCTGGCTCCCAGCTACCTTCCTCAGCATCACTACCAGCAAGTGGGCTCCCTCCCCCAGGACCTGGGGCTGAAGGCTCTGGAGTTCGCAGACTGCCCAGTGTAGGCCATGACTGCGAGTCAGGTTCAGTGCATTATCTGATTTCACCATGGCAAACGCCCAGTAGGAGCTCACTGTACCCACCTGAGCCCATCCTGCAGGTCACTGCCTCTGTGGCTTGCCCAATGTCAAACCTCTAAGTGGTTTGGGTGGGACTTGAACCAAGATTATCTGGCGCCCAAGCACCCCGCCATGCTCCCTAGGAGAGAGGAAGTGCTCAGGATCCAGGCCCTTCCACAAGACTACCACCAGGAGGGGGTGTTCCGTCCTGACTTGGAAGTTATTCCTGTTACTTCTGGATCCCAGGTACACCCCAATCCAGGACGTGTTCTGAAACCTGTCCGCTTGGCCCCTCACCCCAGGGCAGCTGGGCTTCCAACTCAAGGGTAAAGGCCAGACGGGGGCATTCCTGAGCATCTTTCTACTCCACCCGCTCAGCCCTGACCCCAGGCCACTCCAAGCAGCTTCTCCACGGGTGAGGCTGGACAACAGAGAGGCCTCTGATTCTCCAAGACCCCAGGGCAGTTAGGAAGCAGGCTTCACAGCAGGTTCTGTTTGAGCAGATGTGTTCTGAGCTGGGAAGGAACCAAAGGGCTCCGTGCAGTGCCGGCACCAAGGGCAGACATCAAGCCTGAAGAGATCAGAGCCTGGCAGCGCCTGCCCAGCCCTCCCCGCTCGTCGCCAGAACCCAGCTGCCCAGCGTTCGACAGCTCACACCAGCCCATGGCTGGGCTGGGTCTGTCCTGAAGCTGAAGCCCCCACCCCACCGCAAGGGCTGGAGACCCCCACCCACCACACCTGGGGTGCAGAGCCATCACCTGGGCATGCGTCCACACAGCCTGCTTCCACCCCCCTCCCAGGGACGCCGGCGGACATCAAACCAGCCTGGGATGGGCAGAACGCCAGCAGGGAGAAGTCAGAAGTCTCCCTCCCTCTGAAATTCCTCTGCCTTTCTACTAAGGTTGGATCCTTCGGCCCGTGAGTCACCAGGCTTAAAAGAAACCATTTAAAATTCTCTCTGCTGCAAATCTCTAAGCTGGGGCAAATCAACTGGAACTGTTACTTCTCAAGGTAAAGACTGGGTAGCCAGCACCCCTTTAGCAAGCCCTGAAAAGGGGACCAGGAATTAAGCAAGAGCAAAGATCTGGGCAGCCGGGTATTCATGCCAAAAACAAAGCAGAAGGCCGACGGCAGCGTGCACCAAGCAGATGAATCAAAGGGGAAAACAAACCACCCGCGAGGCCATAGAAAACAAAGCCAGTGCTCGAGGGTCACCGCGGTGTGCAGCTCAAAGCCCCCAGTCAGCCCCACAGAGCAGCATGAACCGCACTTAGCACTGTCAGAACGTACTTGGGCGGCTGTCAGGGGCTGAGGCACAGGGGAGGCCCCCAGCGCTGTGGTGGCCCTGGTGGCAGACGGGGCAACCAGGCCTGAGACCTCCACGACTCTTTCCCTTCCTGCCCTTTCTTCTGCCTTTTTCTTTTGGTTTCCTGTGGCCTCTGGTCCCTTTGATTCCATGACAACGACTCCCCTGTGTGTATAAAGCGCTGGTGACCGACAGGAGAGATCTGTGTCCAGCACCAGGGCACGGCCCCCGGGGAGCCCCTTCATGTTCGTGTAAGGAGCAAAGCCAGCACCAAGCTCACAGCCTGGAACTCAAGTGCTCCCTGGGATCTGTGTGGCTCGGCACAGCCAAGGGCCTGGACTCAGTGTCAGGGCCCCCCTGGGCCCACCCTGCAGGGGCTAGGTCGGGCTGCAGCAGCGCCCCAGCTCTTGGGGTCCTGATAGCTGGCAGCCTTCACTCCACCCAGCGCTGCCCTGGACCCAAATATACCCCAGCCCTGGTCTCCACAGAATGCTCAGCCCATAAGGAAAGGAAGGGGCCTCACTATGAAGTTCAGGCAGGCCTCAAACTCAAGGTGATCCCCCCACCTCAGCTTTCTATGTGTTGGGATGACAGGAATGCGCCCCTATACACAGCTAAGAAACATTAACAATGTCTCTGCTGCTGAAGATCGTTATAGTCAAAGGGGAGCTCAAGCGTCCCAGTTCTTTGAACAGAATCCCCGTATCTGCCCAAATGGACTCTTAGAAATCATTAAAAGTTGCACAAGTACCCAAGACCCCCTCCTCAAGTCAGATAACCCAGATATGAAGTTTGTGAGAACTTGCAGTGCAAAGAGCGCTTAAGGACATCTCTGCTGAGAGGTCTGTGACAAAGCGCTGGCTCGACCCTGTCCCTCAAGCACACGTCCTTTGTCCTGGCTGAGCGTGCTCCAGAAGCCCTAGCAGTCTGAGGTTCCCCAGTCTGGTCATGCCTCCTCCGGCCTGCTTCCCAGGCGTGACTGCCAATAAAGCTTTTCAAACAAAGCAGCCCCAGATGCAGGGAAGGGGTTTCACATCCTGGACCAGAGTGGCAGCGATTGCAAACGTCCCAGAGGTGAGAGGCAGAGCCTCAACCAGGGCTGAGGGGCACAAGAGGTGCCCAGCGGGGGCTCATGGATACCCAGGAGCTCTGCAGGGAAACCAGGCAATGGCTGCAGGCAGCCTCCGTGGACACCACGGGTGAGAACTAGGACAGGAACGCTTTTAATACATGGGGTGAAAGAGGAGTCGGGCCAGCACTGAAGGGGCCAGGCAAGGGATGAGTTAGCGGGAGTCAAGGTAACAAAACCCCAGCCCAGAAGCTCAGAGGCCAGGCCTGGGGATGCTCCGCTCCTGCACCGGCTGGAGGTGTCACCTTCACGCTGCGTCCCCACATGGCCTATCCCTCGGGCATGAGGTGCTGGGGTCTCTGTGCATCCCAAAGTCCCTGCTTTGGAGGACACCATGCAGGCCAGACTGGGGCCACCCCAACAGCATCACCGTCGTGTAGGTAGGTGTGTCTGTAGACCCCGGCTCCCAACAGGGACACATCAGCATCCCGGACTGGGCTTTGGCACCTGAGTATCCTGGCTGTGAACAATAGGAAGATCAAGCTGAGCTTGGTGCCTGGAGAGGCCCCAGGGGATAAGGGTTCTAGCTCCTGAGCTCCCTGTGGCCCTCGGTGACAGGTGGAGGGATTACCTGGGGCCCCAGGGTGCAAAAGCAAGCTTCTTTCCACACCTGCAAGGGCCCCTGTCCCAGGGCCAGTGGGAGCCGTTCTGCTGGTCAATTCTTGTGGCTCCCTCTGTCCCCTGCTCCATGGAAGACACCGTAAAATAACCCACAGACTGGTCTAGGACTTGGGGCCAAGACACAACATATCACATTTTCTTTGTTGTTTTGGTTTTTTTAAAATCATACATTGTAGGGATTAGTCTGGGAGATGAGCTCTTAAAGGGAACTTCATTTTATAGAACCAAAATAAGAATGTTAACAAAACAAAGATTGAGAAGCAGCCTGCAGATGGGTTGGGGCCATTAGGATGGCCCTATGCCACTGTTTACTGATAGGATTAGCAGACGGAAAAGCCTGATTGGTCCCCTGACTTGCAATAATGGACCGTGTTTTTCCTGCTGTAATTTGAAGCATTTGTTAATACAATAATCCAACTACAAATATTAGAACCACGACAGGGAATTGTGGCCGGCAGTCATTTCTGCAGCGCCTGAAGCAAACCTGACTATTCCTGGCCTGATCCCAAAGCAAAATTAAATGTGATAAAGACGGACACAAATTCAACCAGCTACCTCCCATTCATTTCTATTTCGCAGGCATTCCAGCATGACAGCAGCTTCACAGAAAACCTGGGCTTGTAAGAGTGATGTAAGAGTAATCATTCATTCCAGCACACACACACACACACACACACACACACACACACACACACACACAGAGGTTCACAAGAGAAACCAAATCCAGGGGCTGAAGAGTGTTGAGAAAAACATCCTGAGTTTCATCTCTTTTCCTCATGTTCTTTATTATTCACTAAAGCACAAGTGCAGCATCGTTTGGTCCCCATGGGGACAGAGTGACAAGACTCCCACAAGCCCTGAGGCCTGGCCTTGCTCCAAACTGCCACCTCCCAGCGCCAAGGAGCCAGAGGAAGGAGCCGGTTATCCACTGTTCCTTCATGATATGGGTCAGCGCCGGCTGTGAATTTTAAACAGCAGACTCAGGAGGCTGTGGATTCCCTGGCCAGCAGACATCTGGTTCAAATGCAGGCACAGGCACTCGTGAGTCGTATGATCTTAGTTAAGTTTACCTAAAGTCTCCAGGCCTCAATTTCCTCATCTGTAAAGTGGGGTCGAAATGGAACCTTTCTCATGGAATTGTAGTGAAAGTTAAGTCATGCAAGGTGTTTAGGATACTGAGCACTCAGTAAGGGTAGCTATTAGATTTTACTAGCACAACCCAGTACGGTGGCACATACCTATAATCCAGTACTCAGGAAGCTGAGGCAGGAGGATTGCCTCACATTCAAGGCCATCCTAGGCTACAAAGTGAGTTCAAGTCCAGCCTGAACTACCCAGGGAGACCCTGTCTCAAAAACACAAAAAACTCTCCAAAATAATTAAAATCCTGCATTGTATAAATATTTCCAACACTGAACTCAAGAGCTCACTAAGCCAATCAGCCAGCCCCTCCCACCCCACAGGGGTAACCCTAAATTCAGGGTGACCTGGAGAATCAATCCACCCAAGAGATCATGCTGAGCAACGGGGGCCCAGCCCTGCATCAGCCACCAGGGAGGGCTGCAAGGTCTGTAGAAGTCACTCAGGCACAGGCTCTGACTTAGGCTGGATTCTATCTCCACACCCTGACACAGAGACCCTTCCCTGGGAAGGCGTTCCCCGCTCTGCAGCGCGGCTTTCTCCACCAGAGGGGACCCCCGGACACTCCAGGAAATCAGCCCCATGCTGTCGCCCCAGCTTTGACCCCAGTCCTGGAGAGTGAAGGTGATCCAGCTTCTTCTGCGCACGAAAGACCACGGGGGGGAGGTGACATGCCCCAGAGGGGCTCCTATGGCTCCAAAGGTTGCCCAGGATGCATGTGGGACTAGTAATCTCAGTGCCACAGCGTGGAAGGAAGGGCCTACAGAAAGGTGTTTAGGCCCCGAGGATTCTGCCAGGTATAGTGGCATACTTCTGTAGTCCCAGCACTCAGGAGGCTGAGGCAGGAAGATCTCTGCATATGTGAGGTAAGCCTGGGCTACACAGTGAGTTTGAGGGCAGCCTAGACAACAGAGCAAGATCCTGTTTGATTATCACATCTTTTTTTTTTTTTTTTTTGCAGTACTGGGGATCGAACTCAGGACCCTGCGCTTGTTAGGCAAGCACTTATTCCACTGAGCTATATCCCCAGCCCCCCAAGATCCTGTTTGAAACAATAAAAACAAAATCTAAGAATGGACTCATGCTGATTATACAGGGCTTGAAGGTGTCAGCTCATGCTTTGGGCGCGTTCTCTCTCTCGCTCTCTCTCTCCCTCTCTCTCTCTCTCCCCCTCTGTTTCCCCCTCTCCATCTCCCTCTCTCCAAGAACCCTCCCCCAGGCACGAGCTTCTCCATCTCAGACTTCTCTGCCCAGCCCTAGCCCCAGCCCCTGGACTCAGTCAATCCTGTCCTCTCCAACCCCCTGGTGGGGGCCACGGTCACAGCAGTGCATCACACTGAGAAGCAGCCTTCTGCAGGACACATCCTTCCTACTGCACTGTCACCTGTCACCTGAGTTTGGGTCCTCGCAGGGTCCCCAGGGAAAGGGAGGCGCAGAGGGACGCTGTGTCCAGCAAGAAGCCCAGCACAGTGCAGAGGGGCACCTGGCTGCAGGTAAACCCCGTCCCTGGGCCCACCCCAGCAGCCACCCGTCTTGTGCTCAGCGCCCAAGGACTTCATGGGTCCCGTCTCCCAAGTGTGTCCACATGCACAGTGGAGGCCACAGGTGGCCAGTGAACCACTGGGCCGGGAAACACCCCCTGCACTTTTCTGCTCCGCTTTCTCATCCCGTTTTGTTCAGGAAAACGTGACTTGGCTGAGGGCAGGAAACTCAGTGACAGATAAATATGAGCGATTTTTCAACCTGAAATTTCCTGAGTTACATCTGGGCCCTTGGCAAGTACAATCCCAATCCAACAACCTTCAACACTGAGATGCCCTATTCCATGGCAACACCTCAGAGTTACACCTCATTCCACGAGCTCAGACCGGGAGCCAGAGCAAGATGCCCAAAAGGAGCCCCGCTGGGCACTGAGATATGTGCCTATAGACCCAGCTACTCAGGAGGCTGAGGCAGGAAGATCACCTGAGCCTGGGGTTCAGAATCAACCTGGGCAACTTAGCATGACATCATTTCAAACAATTAAAAATAAAAATAACTCAGGTGCAGTGGTGCACATCAGTAACCCCAGGGGGACTCCAGACATCAGAAGAACTGGCCCCAGTCGGGGCTCGGAAGTTAGAGCGCCAAGACTGAAGCCAGACGGAGGCTTTGCAAAGATCCACTGCGTCTTTCTCTATGGGCGGCAGTCAGTATTTTAGTGTTTCCCACACTGCACTCCAAACTTCTGGAGATGTTTCAATCTCATGCGCTCCCAAGGGCTCCCCCCAGCCTCCCCCCACACCATGCTGACTGCTGGACGACCTTGGTGCTTGAAGGAGTCTGTCCTCTTCCAAGGGTGCAAAAGAAAGCTCCTTTCCACACCTCAAATTCCCTGAACAGTGTTAAGCAACAACAGGCTCAACCTTAACACAGACCGAAACAGCAGCATCCGCTCCAATCTCCACCCCCTGTCTTGTTAACTTTTTCTGTTCATTTACTTTTTGTGTGTTTGAGACGGGGTCTCCTCACACAGACTGTTCAGGCTGGCCTTGAACTCACTATGTAGCCCAGTCTAACACAAGGGCAGCCTCAAGTTTCTTACTTCCTCAAACACCACCTGCATGGGCAAGTCCAACTCCCGGAAGTCCTGGGCTCTGGCTCCAGAGCAAGTTTTTAAAAGACCAGCAATATATAAAATATAGTTGCTCCAGGCATGGTGGCACACGACCGTGATCCCAGCACTTGGGAGGCTGAGGCAGGAAGATCACTGTCAGTTCGAGGCCCCCTTGGGCCACAGAGTTTAAGGCAGCCTGAACTGCATAGTGAGAGGGTCTGAGCCCTGAGTCTGGCGACTGTCAGTGACAATAGGGCTGCTACAGGCTCGAGTGCTGAGTAGGGGCAGAGAGGTTCTAAGCATGGAGCGTGCAATCTTCACTCACGCACAGCTCTCCGGCGGGACCACAGGGCTCGAGACTCCACACGCCAGCCTGAGACACACTGCTCGGGCCCTCAGCTGTCAGCCGGGCTTTCCAGACCGCCGCTCTGCCGAGCTGCTAAGGGGCTTCATCTACTGCTTCACTGAGGCGGAGACCCAGCCAGGAGCTCCAGGCGTGGGTCACCGGTGCCCATCCCAGGCTCCTGCCCGCTCAGGGCTGCTCTCCCTGCTGAGCCTCTCTCCACCCAGGTGAGGAACTCTGCTGCTCTTAGTCGCTCTCCCCAGGCTGCGAGCCTGGCACTGCGGCGCCTCCTCAACACCCGCTGCCAACACAGCCGCTCATCCCGCCTTCCCTCAAGACAGAGACTCAAGTCCACCAGAGCCAGGTGTGGCAGCGCCCGCCTGTAATCCCAGAGCTAGGGAGGCTGAGGCAGGAGGATCACTGGGAGTGCAAAGCCAGCCTGGGTTACAAAGTGGGCTGCAGGCCAGCCTGAACTGCCTAGCACAACCCTGTCTCAAAAAAGACAGAAAAGAAAAGTGAGCCAGAGCAGCCAGCAGCATCCCACACTGGGAATGACCGGCAGAGGGACTTGGAGCACAGCCAGCTCACAGCCAGGACCAAGGGGAGGAGGCTGACAGGACAGGGGAGGGCGGTGTGGGAGAGAGATGGACAGATGGACAGAGAGACAGACAGACAGAGGCGCCGAGACAGAGACAAGGATAGAGACAGAGACACAAAGACAGACAGAAAGGCAGAGACAGAGACACAGAGACAGAGAGGCTGATGCAGACAGAGGCGGAGACAGAGGCGGAGGCAGACACCGGCCCACACCCCACTGCTCCCAGGGAACCCGCAGTTCAAGCTCCCCGTTGGGGGTCACCTCCCAGAGGCCTCAGGGCTGCTGGGCTTCCACAGAGTGAGATCAGAGCCCCGCAGCAGCCTCACCTGAGCTCTGTGCCCTAAACATAGAGGGGTGAGCTCCTACACCCCTCTCCGAGCCTGTGCACCCGCCAGCTGCAGAGAAGGCGCCAAATCCCCATGGGGGAGCTCCCTGGGACACAGGGGCTGCCGCAACGCCCCCAGAGCTGCCAAGGTGTTCTGGATTGTAGGGGTGGCCAAACACACAGGTCTGCACCCCAGGGCCCACTTCAGGCCCCCTCTGCCCCATCCCAGCCATCAGGGAATTTAACCCCAAAGAGCACCCACAGTTATTCACCCGACAGCAAGCCACACTTCCCATCCTCGCCCCGTCTGCGTGCCCCCTGAATCTGCCCCCATCACTCTCAACGAGGCAACCTAGGGGAGCTCTGTGACCACGGCACTCTGCAACTGGGGGTCAGAGCCTCTCGCCCTCTGTGCGCTGTCTGGACACCTTGTCCTCTGTCCCCCTCACCACCTCTGTTCGGATACACATGGCTGTGCTATTGGACGTCGGGTCCCCACTCGGCTGGCTGGCCTTCACCCATGTGAGCTCGTGCAGTCCGGCCCTGGCCGGTGTCCTGCAGGGTGGGCACCACCATGACCTCGACCTTGCAGACGAGCACACCTCAGTCCTCCCCATCACCTCCACACCCTCAGCCCTGTCAGTGTCGGCCAAGGGTGGGTGCCCGTAGCCATCTCCAGAGCCCACACAGGGAGGTGCTGTGGTTGTGTGCGTCTGAGAAATTCGGGGCTAACCATGGCCACGTAGGTTTCATGACTGCAGGGCTTCTCAGATCATTTAAGATGTGAAAGGGATCACGAACCACCACGTTGGGGCTCTCCTGATGGCTGTGTGGGCGAAGGAGGGGGGTATGCATGGCACACTGACAGCTCTCCCAGGCCTGGCCTCCGGTGTCACGAAGGCCACCTCAGGAAGCAACAGGGCCTGGAGGGTGAGAAGCCAGAGGAGACTGGAGGACCGACAGAGAGTGCAGGTGCCCACCATGGACAGGGCCCGGGCTTGGAGCTGGCTTCCTGCTGCAGGCACCGGCCGTGTCTGCGAGCCCTGTCAGGGACAAGGGCTTCCAGGTTGGCGCCACAGAAAGTTACAAGGGGTCCCTGCATTGGCACGGGCCATTCTGGGTAGACAACTGGGGTGCAGAGCTGGACCCCAGGAGGAGATGACAGATCGCTGGCCACGGAGCCGGGGTGCAGGCATGAAACAGGGAGGTCAGGCGCTGTCACCAGAGATGATGCAGGCATCAATGGCCCACAGGGGCACAGTCACCCTGTCCTGAGGGCGTCCCAGAGCCGGGGGATAAGCCGACACCGTGAGCGAGAGCCAGGTTCCTTGCACATGGCTCTGGATTCGGACTTTGCACCACACGCGCTACAACCGCCTGGACCCCCAGAAATACACCAGCCCCTCAGGACACACACCAGGACACGTCCCTGACTGGGGGTGCGAGCTCTGGAGATGCGGCTGCCGTTAGGTCCAGATGTCTCCAAGTCTGCTGTCCCATCCCCAGCACGAAGCTTGCTGGGTCACCATGAAAACCCAAGGCACACACACATGTGAGCTGCTGGTGTACATAAGGTCCCCTGCTCTGTGACCACAGCCCTGCCAGGCTCAGGGACTGAGATCTGGTCTCAGGCTGCCTGGGAGTTCCCAGAACCCACCCTCCACGGAAGGACCAAAATGAAAGGGGATCCGGCACAGGGAAGGGAAGTGGTGGCCGACATGGACAGAAAGCAGGTGGCACAGACTGGGAACAAAGGACATGCTCTGGACAGAAAGAACGAGGCACCAGGTGCCTGGGTGTCGGGAGCCCCTCACTTCCTGGGGCTCCTGTCTGCCGAGGCCCTGGGTCCCTGTGCCTCTGCCAAACACACAGGGCCACCACGGAGGACAACAACAGAAAGGGAGACAGAGAGGCTGGCGGTCTCGCCCGAGATGGGTGGGAGGGCCCTGAGATGGCCTCCACCTACTTCCTCGGCGCAGCTGAGAGGAAATCAGAAAACAATCTGATTCCTTCTAAAAGGACCACATTGATCTTTTCTAAACACAAAGAAGAGAATATTCCATTCTGCCTGGATGAGACGCATCTCTACCAGGAACCTAAAGGCTGTCCCCGAAATGCAGCCCTTTCTTGGCCAGCCTTTGCTGGTTCTGATAATGTCTCCCGCTGAAGTGGGACTCAGAGACTGGTCCACAGAAAGAGCTGAAACAGACTGTGAAGGCGACCAGCAGCCAGATTTGGTGTCTGACATCATTTCTCAGGGGCTTAAAAAACAAAAGCTGAGACTTGCAGTGGCATATGCCTATAATCCTAGCATTCTGGGAAGCTGAGGCAGGAAGATCTCAAATTTGAGCCCAGTCTAGGCAATTTAGCAAGAGCCTATCTCAAAGTAAAGTGGGCTGGGGCTGCCGCCCAGTGCAAAGGCCTGGCATCTTTTTCATCCAGTGATGGGTTTTTCACACCTGCCTCTGTTATTTATCAGCCCCGAGCATCACGGTGCCTCACGGAGGGACCCCACATCTCAGGACCACGTAAGCCTGCGACCACTCCCACAGCGCATCCACTTCCACGCACAGGCAGAGCTTGCCTCGAGGCAGGACTCAGCAGCAGGTCTGACGCCACCAGACAGCCCAATTCAAACATCTTGTGACTTCTGGAGACCCCCCCACCGCCCACTCTCAGCCCTTCTCTTGGACTGAGTGACCCCAGTCACACCAACAAGATTCATTCACTCATTCATTCTTTCATTCTCGTTCATTCAACCAATATCTCTCTTACATTTCTCTATGCCAAGCACTGTTCTAGAGCAGGGGATAGGACCGTACATATAACATCAAAAGCCCTACCCTCCTCGAGTTTACATGCTGTGTAACAAACAACCAAGACTGCTCTAAAAGATACTTTCTTTTTCTTGGGATTGTTGAGATGCTGGGATACACGCTGGATGGGCACTGGCAGCCATCTTGCCACCACGAGGACAGAGGTACAGGGATGCAGCTTGAGACATCAGATTCTAGATACCTTGGATCCTGTCACATTGATTTTTTTTTTCAGCTTCCTTCCAGGTCGTCACTTCCAGTTTAGAGTCCCTCACCACCCAACAACATCCTAAAATAGAAAAACGGGCGTACGCTTCCCAAAGGCACCCAGAGACGCTATGGCCCCAGCCACCCCCAAGCAGTGGAAACTGCAGGCCTCTGTTGCAGGCTACAGGCAGCTCCACCCCCATTGCAAGGGCTACACCCCTCGGGCGCCATTCATGGGGCTTCGGTCCCCAGGATTCAGATCCGTGCTCCAGGCGCCTGGAGACCGGGCGTCTGGACACCGCTCTGACAGCAGGCGCTAGGCCTGCTCACAGATAGCCAGGCTAATTGACCACATCCGAGCCAGCAGGAAACCTCGCCGCCGGCTATTTTAGATCCAGTCTCACCTCCCCCATCCTCTGCCCAGCGGCTGGGAAGTCATGCTGGACAGGACGGGGGGCAGGGGGCAGGACAGTGTCCACTCCAGAACCAGAGGCAAAGCTGGGCCATCCTGGAAGCGAGGCCCTGGTGCTGCACATACAGGACAGCAACTGTGCCTGCAGCGCATCTGGGGGGACAGGTGCCCCTCCCCCACCCCCGGGCCGCTGCTGGAGGGAGGGGGACCCTGCAGCCTCCCGGACACCGTGGGCACTCTCCTCTGTGACCTCAAGTGATGCGAGATGAAAGATTTCTGTCCATAAATGTTTATCAGGGCTTTTTTGGAAAGGGACTAAAAGTTCTTAAATGTGCAAGAGAATGACTGAATGTGCTAGGCTGTGTTTCTCTCCCTCACTTCCACATCCTGTGGGGGGGCTGCTCCCCCAAACCCCAGAGCGACCTCGACAGAAAGCATCCTGGGTGGCACTGGCTCATGTGGCCCTGCTCAGAACGGCCCATCTGAGGCCCTCACTCCCCTCCGAGGACCGAGGGCCAGCAGGTGGCCGTGACAATGTGGGGGCTGTGGCTCTGATGTACAGTGCGGAGCTCCAGCCACTGCCTGGGAGGCAGGGCGTCCTAGTCTGTCTGTGGGTTGCTGGGACACACCCTGCCCTGTGCAGTCTGAGACAGCAGGGCTCACTGCTCTGCTTGGGAGGCCACTGGGTCCAAGGTCAAGGTCAGGCAGGGGTGGGGTCCTGGGGTCACTGTGTCCTCACATGTGGCCCAAGCTACCTCCTGACCTATGACCGCCACCAGGCCACCTGCTGTCCCAGCCCATGGGGGTGGGGCTCTCAGTCCCCACACTGGGTTCCTCTCACAGACTGCAGACAGAAGGTGGAATTTAGCAAGGCACCCAATGGGCCAGGGAGCCCCAGTTCTACCACTGATAAGAGAGGGCACGGGTTAATTCCAAAACACCTCCGAGCTCCCCCTGACAAAGAGAACAGCGCAGATCCAGACACAGGATCCGGGCGCCTGGATGGGAAGCAGCCCAGGCAGAGGCATTCCTGGCTCCAACCAGGCAGAGGATCCAGCGCTCTGGCGTCTTGCCACACCGCTCCTCAGGAGCCCAGTGTAAAGAACTCCGGGGCTAGAGCAGCTCTGCTCCCACCTCAGCTGGCCCTCAAAGTCCCCACCCCTGGGCTCATGCACACGATCCACACACCAGGAGCTCAGCAGGTCCAAGGGCAGACACAGCCAGGCAGCAGAAGCCAGCGTCCCCTGTGGACCGGAAGCGCACTGAGACCGCCTGTGCTGGCCACAGGCAGCTGGTCAGGTGCCGGGCTACGGCACAGTCAAGGCAATGAGGAGCAGGGACATTTTCAGATGCAGCTGGCAGAGGTGTGAAAGCTCAATGTGGCTCTGACTCCTGGGAGTCCTCCCGCAGTCAAGCCGCCCTCAGTTCCCCTTGTGACCCTTCATGCACAAGAAACTGACCCCAGCAAACAGGAGGCTGAGGCAGGAGGACAGACACAATCTCGAGGTCAGCCTGGGCTGCGAAGTGAGACCCTGTCTCAAAAAAAACCAAAATCGCAGCAAAAGAGAACAACTGCACTAAAATACACCCACACAATGGATGGGTGCAGCGTTTTAAAGAAAACCAAATCGCGTGAGGAAAGCACCAAGATTCAGAACTGAGTTGCAAAGCCAACACACTGCAGTTGATGTCGGTGACTTCATCTCTGTTCGCACCCACGCAGAGAAAGCCCCGGAGGGAGCGCAGCAGGGTAACTGGACTCCTCTCAGGCCACAGGCGTCCGAGAAGACTGCTTTGCACGTAGGTCCCTTTTGCAAATTCTCCACAGCACATTTGAGATGATTTCAAAATCAGAAACACACACGCAGCTGGGCATGGTGGCATACGCCTGTAATCCCGGCACTCTGGAGGCTGAGGCAGGAGGATCACTGTGAATTCAAGCCTGGGCTACAAAATAAGCTCAAGGCCAGCTTGAACTACATAGCAAGACCTTGTCTCAAAAAGCCCAAAGAAAGAAAGAAAGAAACATACACACATACATAACGGGGTACCCGGGGGACGGTGACAGAGGAGGAGCAGGGCACGGTCCATCTACTTGGTAAACATTAGGCCGTGGGATCAGGAAGAGGCCTCAGAAGGGGGTGGGGAGCTTGGGATCAGCTTTGGTGCCTTCTAAGGAAACTGCACTCAGAACCCCGAAACGTGACGCAGACAAGCAGCAGCCACTGTGATGGGGTGGAGGTTATGGGGACCCCGTCCTCTCTCAGGACGTCACCCCGATCTTGAATGACCTGTTGGCACCCTTGGGTCTTCTTTGGGGCCTGTGGAGGGGGGGGAGGGCTCCCGGGGTCCTGGCCAAGACAAGAAGCAAGAATCTGGGTTCTCTGACAATGTCCCCACCTTCCTCCTTCCCGGCACAAATCTTCCTGCCTCAGTTTCCTAAGCAAGTAAACAGCCGGAGACCAGGGGGGCTGGGCCTCAGGTAAGGCGGCTGTTGCTGTGACCTTCCAGGAACAACGTCCTTCCCAGCCCCAGAATCTCGTGTTCAGGAAGCGCGCACTACCAGATCTGTATTTAACTTTCAAGTCTCAATTTGCTGTCACAGACACAGGAAACGAAGTCACCCTAAGTGTCCGAGGCTTCTCCCGGTGACACGGAGCATCCCAGGCCCAAGGCCAGCCTTCTCCCGCGGCTTCCTCCTGACACAGCTGACACCACTCAGTGCTGTCACCTCTTCCATGGTGGCTCCCGCTCTCCCCACACAAACTTCTCCTCTGCAAGCGGTCGCCCCTTCTGTGGGCTCTGGGCCTGGGCGGCCCCATCTGAGCAGCAAAGCCAGGGAAGAGCCCCACGCAGGTGAGCCTGGGCTCCCACGCTTCCATGGTCAGAAGCACCCGTTCCAGCACCTTCTCAGGTACTCCAGAGATAAGTGCTACCTGTGTCAGACCTTCCCAGCCTCACCCTCCCAGGATACCAAAAACCTCTTCCCCTTGAGTGCCCCCAAAACCTGCTAGCCCAGGAGGCCAGGCCCCTCTGTCCTTTCACATAGGGGGGACTATGACTTTGGCCCAGTGACCCAAACCCAAACAGTGGTATTTTGAATCCCTCCCTCCAAGGTTTTGAAGCTATTTCCTACCCTGCACTTTGTCCATTCATGAACAACCTTGCCTCCCACTAAACAGAAACCGCATCCTAATGGCCTCAAGCTCATTTGGAGAAAATGAGTTTAAAACTCCTGCCTATCTTGTAAAACGAGACTTTAAATGATGTTTAAATGTCATCATCTGAAACATAGGAGACCCTGAACCTTCTATAGCTCCCTAGTCCCAGGACTAAATTCAAACTTGAAAGCTTCCACGCCCTAGGGTCCATGGCCATCTGTCTACACCTGTAGACAGTAAGCTAGTTATAAAGGTTACAGGCAGCCAAATAGGGCTGCGTCTCGGTGCAGAAGACAACTGGCCGCAGACACCTTCACTGAAGGCCAGGCTGCAAGAAAAGAGGACTGGTTATACCCACACACTTCCCCAGGGATGAATAGCAGACACCGATATTCTAAACAGACATCAATCGCCTTGGGGTTGGGGCCCAAACCTCCTTGACCCCCCTTCCAGGAAAATCCTGCCTGTCCTTGTGGGCCTGCTACTTGACCTGCTTGCCCATTTGATCCCAATCTAATCAATATTACCACAGCAACTACACTCACAACCTTAGTGGTTGACCATTGTTTTGTCCTACCTCACACCCACCTTGTGACTTCCGGGGGGATTAATGTTACCTAAGCAACCACTCCTGTCATCTTACTGGTTGATGACAGTTCTCTCCCACCTTGAACCCCCCCCAGCCTTTGCTCAATAAAACACCCTCCAGAAGCTGGGTCTGTGGACAACCCACTTTCTGCCCCACCCCCACCCCTCTCTTAGAAGATATCCTTCTCTCAATAAATTCTTCCTACTCCTAACCTCCATTTTTCCTAGAACTCATTCTTCGATTTCAGAGAACAAGAACTGGGCAAGCTGGACATCTGGCAGGTTGGGAGTTATGACATCTCCCTTACACTACGTGGCAGTCCTGCATCATGCCCGTATCATATGCCCTGTATCGTAATCCTACATCCTCTCCTCCTGGGTCCCCTATGACCCAGAGATCCATCCCAACCTCCTGGTCTTCTGGTGCCACCCACCTACTAGAGCAGCCACGCGTGGCCTCAGCCAGGTGTGGTCAGTGAGTGGCTGATGCGTGGCCATGTGAACTGAGACATCCTGAAAGTGTAAAATATTACACAGGGCTTCAGAAGACTTAGAACCAACAAAAGAAGCCAGGCATGGGAGCACAGGCCTATAACCCAAGCACCCAGGAGGCTAAGGCAGGAGGATCAATGCAAGTTGAGGCCAGCCTGGACTACACAGTGAGCTCAAGGCCAGCCTGAACTGCATGGTGAGACCCTGTCTCAAAAGACCAAAAAAAAAAAAACCAACAGAACATAAAACACTGCAGTCATCTTTACAATGATTTTCATGCTGATTACTGGCTGCACAGTTCAGATATTCATTCCACCTGCCCCTTCTGACATCTTCCCATGGTTCTGTCGGCAGCTGGCCATGCACTCCTGCTGCTCACAGCGAGTCAGCCCATACCGCCCTAGACACTCACTTCGTTACATGGTCCCAGCCCCAAGAATGCCAGCACCTTCCCTGTTGTTCACTTTCTGGTGCTACCCACAGCTACCAAAGGCATCAAAAGGGTTGTTCTTGCCAGGCATGGTGGTGCACATCTGTCATCCCAGCACCTGGGAGGCTGAGGCAGGAAGATCCCATGTCAGATTCTTGCCTGGGCAATTAACAACTTAAGGAGCTCAGTCTTAAAAGGGGGTGGGGGCTGAGGCTAAGGGTGTAGCTCCATGTGAAAATGCTGGGTTCCATCCCCACACACACAAAAAAAAAACAGTTGTTCTTGGTTCTCTTAAACAACAGCTTGATGTAGAATCAAATTAAAAATCCAATCACAGCCACACTTCACACCTGCATCCCCATTGGTGGGCTTTTTTTTGTGCCAACTATCATGGGCACAACTACCGTGGGTGGACACGTTCTTTCCCAAATGCTCCCTGGCAGCTGTTGCATACCAGGCATGCTAGATATTGGGGTGCACTGGCCCTGCCCCAAAGGACACAGGACCCGGCGCCTTTGGGGCGGAGGAGGCCGTCGGTCCTCATTCTGAGTGGGAGGAGAGGACAGTAGGGAGGACAAGGGCCCCACAGGGAGGGAGCACAGGAAATGGAGTCTGGGAGCAGGCTCTGACCTTGGGACACAACCGAGTGACCGGGACGACAATCATCTGAACGCCTCGCTGGTCCCAGTCCCCAGGGGCTGAGCTCCTCGGGGACAGTGCGCAGGGTAAGAAGAGAAGGGGCTCGGCTCCGCGCCCTCCTGACTGCGTCCCTGACGAAATGATCATCAGCCGACCTCAGTAACCGAAACCAAGATCCGGGGGCCAGGCCATGGGGCTCCGGGGAAAGTATCACCTTTCGTACGGGTTAGAACCGAGTGCGGATCCTGTTCCAACTTCCCAGCTAGCCGGGCTCCTGGAGGATCTCCGCCTCGGTTTCCTGTTCTGTCCCCTTGCCTGGCAGCAGAAGTCAAACATGGTGACCGCTCCCAAGCACGCAGCAACCCAGCAAGTGACACCTGGGAATCTGACTCCCAGAGCTGCAGGAGCCACAAGGCGGGAGACAGCGGTGTCCCTCGCCTCCAGCCTGGGTCCCAGCAGCTGCCCTGCCCGCGGTGATGCCCAGATGTTGCCATGAGTCCCTGCAGAGAAAGGAGGGGAAACCACACAGCTGTGTGCGGGAAAAGATGGTGATTTCTTACCTTGGAAGGAATCGAGAGCCTTGGCTTCCGGTGAGCCCGAAGCCCAGCACATGACCTTGGACTCCAGCTGAAGGCCACGGCCCAGCCCAGATTAGAGTAAAAGAATCTTTCCTTTTCCTTTCTTTGTTTCTCTCTCCCTTCCGTCTTCCCTTCCTTCCTCCCTTCCTTCCCTTTAGGTCCAGCCCAATTCATGGTTATAGAATCAACTTTTTCCCTTCTCCCTTCCCTCCCCCATTGCAGTCCTGGGGAAATGAGTCCGGACATCACACACACCAAGCAAGTGCTCTGGGCTCCAGGGCCAGCCCTTCCTTTCAATTTATGTTGTGACTCCACCTGGCTAAGTTACCCAGACTTAGCCTCCAACTCATGATCTTCCTGTCTCAGCCTCCAGGGTAGGTGGGAGCACAGCCACCCACAGGAAACCCCAGTGATGCCTGCTGCTAAGGAGGGGGGTGGACCGAGCTCTGCACAGACCCCACTGAGTCCTCCCAGCACCACCCAGATCCCCAGGAACACGGGGACCAGGCCGTCGGCTCTGTGCTCATCCCTGGTACACAGAGCCTTCTGATGTGGAAGCGAAAACTTTTCCTCCAAGGTCGCCTCAGAACTGGCCTGTGGTGCCCCATGTTGTTTTATTTTCCAAGCCCATGGGAAGGCGAGGGGGACCCCATGCATAAGGTAGGGAAGGAGCTATGGTCTTTGTATTCCGCATGAAACCACATGGCTGACTTCCACCCTACAAGTAAACTCTGCCTTTCCAAAGGGCCACGGCCGCAGAGCTGAGCCCTGGCCACAGCAGAGGTCAGGCTGGGGCACCAGGCCAACTGTCCAGGGTCCAGGAATCTTAGTGCAGACGCACAGTCAAGACAGCCCAAACTGCCAGGCTTCAGAGATACCCGAGGCACAGTGTCCCGAGGACAGGAAGGGTGCGTCTCAGAGAGAAGCCAGCCGTGGGCATGCACCTTTAAAGCCAGCACTCTGGGAGGCTGAGGCAGGAGGAGGACAAGTTTGATCCCAGCCTACGCAACTTAGTGGCTTATCGAGACCCTGCCTCAAAACAAACACTGTGAAAGGGCTGAGGATGCAGCTCTGCATGAAGGCCCTGGGTTCAGCCTTGAGCATGGAGAACAGAAGCTGAGGGTGAGGAGCCCCGCGGTGTCCAGAGCAGCAACACACGACACTCGACGCCGCTTTCCTGCAATTCCACATCACCCTTGCTCTTGGCCTCGGCAGACCACGCCCAGCAGACGGGGTGTTGCTGCAAGCCCTGGTGTGGTGCGTCCCTTGACCTCTCTCTTCCGTCCATCGGTCACCACGCCACCGTGACAACGGCAACATGCAGGCACTCACCCAGTGCCGTGAGGTCCTGCTCAGGAAGCTCCAGGCCTCCAGATGACCCTGTTGGACAAAGTGGGCCCGGCCCTGGGTTCCACTAGTGCAGACGGATTGGAACCCCACCAAGACGCCCCGACACAAAGCCCCAGGGCCGTAGTATCATTCTAATGCCACCAGCTCTTCCCCATGATCTCCCCAGCACTGGGGATTGAACCTGGGCCCTTTGCCTTGAGCTACACCACAGCCCATTTTTACATTCCATTTCGAGACACGATCTCATTAAGTTGTTGCAACTCTTCTGCCTCAGCCTCCCAGAATGCTGGGGCTGCAGGTGTGCGCCACCACACCCGGTGAGTCTCATGCTTGTTGACAGTCACCGTGTGCACCGTCAAAGGCCCTGGACAAGCAATGGACAGTCAAGACCAGCTACACATTTTCTAAATGACTCACGTATTTGTTCCTGTCTCCCCACCAGCCCAGCTATCCCATGAAGCCACAGACTTCGGTCTGTCCTGTCCCCGTGTGTCTCCAGCACCTGCAACAAGCACCTCCAGAACGTCGCCTGGGCAAGGTGGGAAGCGATCACATACAGCTGCTCTCAGGACTCCAAATCCTACCCTGTCTTCACGGCGCTAAGTGACGTGGCAGAGACTCCAAAAATGCAACGCACCAGCAGGAACCGTGTGACATCACTGGGCTGCCTCCAAGGCCCTGCGGCCCCTCTGAGGAGTCTTGGAAATGAACAGCTCCCAGCAAGGGCTGGTCCAGGCCACTCCACTTCCTGGTTTCTTCTCCCAAAGCTTGTCAGAAACCACTCAGAGAAGGAGAGGACTCTGGCTAGCTGAGCAGTCTCCCTCCCCCAACGTCCACCCTTCCCTACCGTTTATCTAAAGCCAGACTCAACCTCCACTAGAGCCGGGTTAATCTGTTCTCCCGCCCAGCGGTGACACTCGCAGGTCCAACCGGCACTCAGACACTGAAGACATCTAGACCTGGGCTCCAAAGTCCAGGGGACACCGGACCTCAAAGGCATCTGGGAATGAAATGCAAACAACGGGAAGACTGCAGCTGGGTGTGGTGGCGCACACCTCTAATCCCAGACTTAGGGAGGCTGAGGCAGGAGGGTCAGTGTGAGTTTGAAACCAACCTGGGCCACACAGTGAGTTCAAGCCAGCCCGCTGATGGCACTCAGGCTGGGCAGTGGGATTCACTCAGCAGCCCTGGGGCCGCCTCTGGCTTTGCCACAGGTTTATCATTTTTGTTTTCTTTTGTTGTGATTTTTATTTTGATTTTCTTTTTGTAATACAGGGGTTGAAATTAAGGCTTTCACTGAGCTACATCCCCAGGCCTTTTTTATTTTTTATTTTGAAACTGGGTCTCACTATACCACTAACTGATCCAGATTTTTGATCCTCCTGCCTCAGTCACCCAGCACGCTGGGATTACACACATGCACTCCCACACTTGGCTTGTCCTTGAACTCAATAAATATTTCCAGACACAGTATGAGAGGCAGTAGCCACCAGGGCAAGTCCAGCATTTTTGAGCAGTGTCACTGTATCCCTACTTACAGATTATTACACCGCTCCTGGCGCCCATGCCTCCAGATCCCAACACCTTCATCACTCCCTGCAAGAAATTCCCTTCGCCTTAATTACCAAGCCTGCTTACTGCATGAGCCCTGAGCCACTGCAGACAGAACAGAGAGGGTTCGGAGACGGCGGCGGTGGCACCAGCAGCTTTCTGGCTATCACAAGCCACCAGGCTGGACTGCTTGGTTCTGCGCACCCTGGGCAGTGGGCAGGGCTATAAAGCAGCCTTCAACATTTGCTTACTTCATCTTTAAATGGTTCTGAAGCCCTGTGGGCCAGGCTCACCAGGACACCAAGCCCAGCTGGGCCCTGCTGCATCCAAAGGGGGAGAAGGGCGAGTAAACAAATCCTCCTCTAGAACAACTGGCACTTCCCTGAGGGAGCCCGGAGTTCAGGACTTTCTTTCCTCCCCTTCCTGTTCCGACTCAAAGTTCATCCAAGACAAAAGTCCAACCACGCGCCCCGTGGCCCTGAGGACAGGATCAGGCTGCATGGGACAGCTGGGGCAGCCCGCACGCTGGGACAGGCCCCAGGACACAGGTGACCACAGTGCCCTGGGAGTTTGGGGTTCCTTCCAAGGCCTTTCCCCACTCCCATCCTGCGGTTCCAAGGCACGCAGTTTACGAAAAGCACCTTGAGGACTTAGAGGTGGCCGTGCAGGAGCTGCTATGTCCCGTCACTCTGAGAAAGAAAAGACTACTCATGAAAGGTCTGTGCAGTGTGAAGACGCCATCGATCACAGCATGCGTGTCACACAACACAACTGCCCATAGGGACAGGGCAAGCGGACCAGACTGAGACCCACATCTTCCACTCCCAACCATCAGTCCACTTCATCTTGTATTTTCATTGAGTGCCTGCATAAACCCAGGGCTGTTTATGAATGCTTTTATTCCATGGATTATACCTGGAGATTTTAGAAAAATTCCCTACACTCAGTTGAAATATATTCTCAACCAGGTATGCCTGTCATCCCAGCTATTCAGGAGGCTGAGGTAGGACAACCGCAATTCAGAGCCCAGCCTGGGCACCTTAGCACATTAGCAAGACCCTGACTCAAAATAAAACATACAAACAAAAAGGGGTGGGGAGGAAGCTCTCAAACCTCCTCATGACTTATGCACTTCTGTGCTGACCTCGAGTGCAGCCAGCTGCCCAAAGATAAGCATGAAAGTGGGTAGCAGAGCGCCCACCGCCAGCCCTGCTCCTTCACCTCCACCCTCGTCCCGTGACCACCTCAGTTCTCTGTCCCCCAAGGGCAGGTGGCTGTGCTGTGTCCCCTGTGCCCCAGCAGCGCTGGGGAGGGACACTCTGCTCCTAAGTTTCAATCTCACTGGATGTAAGAAACTTTTATAAGTTCCAGGGCATGTTAATGGGCAGACCAGCTTGTTCTGGGATCTCCTAGGAACACTGGCCTTTCCTCTGATTTTTTATAAAGATGGGGTGCATGGGTGGCCCATGCCTGTAATCTCAGCACTCAGGAGACTTGAGGCAGGATGGTCAAAATGAGTTCAAGACCAGCCTGAACTACATAGCAAGACCCTGTCTCAGACAACAAAAGAAAACCCATTAAAGATGGGGGGACAAGATTCAAGAGAAGAAAAAATTAAAATATCGGAAAAGGAGCAGCAAAGGGGCCTCCGGCTCTTCTGAGTGTGCCCTCAGCAGAGACCCGCTGGCCAGGCATCTCCTGGCAGTTCTGTCCCTTGGGGGTTTCAGGAAGGGAAAGGGCGGAGCCTGCGTGCTAAGCCTTTGATTTCCTGTTTTTTAAATTGCTGGGCTGATAAAGTGGCCACAAGCAAAGTGATTTTACAAACTACAGTGGTCTCTGCCAGGAACGGATTCCCTTACCCCTCGCCCCTGGGCGCATAATCCCCCAACCACCCTTTCTAGGGTGCCTGATCACCCCTGTAGCTCAGAAGGCAAGGGGGGGATGTCCCTGCTGGAGTGCAGGTGGGTCTAATGTCGGGGGAAACTGCCCACGGAGTCTGCTCATCTCAGCACAGCCATCAAGATGCCCTCGGAGGCACAGCACCAAACCAGACTGAAGGCAGGGTGTCCTTCAATCAGTTAATGCTGCTGTGGGGATCGTAACAGGTCCCTCACCTGGCCCCTTTTCGAGGGAAATTTCACAAATGTAACCCAGGAACACGGTGCTATGTTAAAATAACTCCAGACCACCCCATATAAGCAGAAAGATTCTCTAATGTAAAATTACATTTGTGCAACAACAACAAGGAAAGGAAAGAGAAAGATACTGAAATGGTATCCTGCAAGGAGGTGGAGTGGGTGCAGCAGACACACACACAGGCCTATAATTTTAAATGGCTGTGATTCTATAATCCCAGCAATCAAGAGGCTGAGGCAGGAGGATCACTATGACTTTGAGGCCAGCCTGGGCTACAAAGTAAGTTCAAGGCCAGCCTGGGCTACACAGCAAGACCCTGTCTCAAAAGGATAATTAATTAATTAATGGCTGTGATTAAATGTTCCGCCTCTAAACTTTTAGTCACCAGAATGGCATATTTGCCTAAAACATATTTCACTGAACAAGACAGAGAATGTATGATGTGTATAGAATGTGTATATTTTTTACACATATATACTAACCCCAAGTCTAAAAGGAAAGTCAGTCCCACTGTCCGATGTACCTAACACACAGCCAGAAGGTGATTTTGCACAGTATTTTTTTTAACACAATACTTCTAACACATCTTCACTTGGTTTCTGTTTTGCTTTGTGTTTTGCCCCCCTGGGGAGGTGTCCCTGGAGGTGTGCACACAAAATGCTGTACCACGCCTCTGTTCTATGTCTCGTGACGCCAGGCCAGGTGTGAGATTTTTCACTGGAGCTATCAGGTCTGTGCTTTAGATTCGAGAGCATTTCAGAGTTCAGACACTGAGATGCCCACCCTGTAAACACGCTCTGTAATACAGAGAAAAAAGTGCCAGTGGCTTAAGTGATAGAACAACAGAGGCCTATTTTTCTGCTGCCCATCTCAAAATGTCTAAAATGAGCACATACTATGTTTGCTATGGGCTTAAAGCACGGCTTCAAGGGGGTAACCCAGGAAGCTACACAGGCTATAACCTTTCAGCAAGCTCCGTGACAGTGAAAGTAAACATGTTGCAAAAGGGGTGGCGGGCAGGAGAAAAATCTCCTCCCTAGGAGATTTCTCTCCTCCAAACAGATTTCACACAAAAGCCACAGGAAGGTTCAGCGAGCTCCTCCCGCTCTCGCTCTCGAGGCACAGATGCAGCTCAGGGGGCTCCGCTCTGCCGGCATCCCAGCTCCATCAAAGCAGCCGCTGCTGTCAACTGGCAGCAGGTATGCGAGATATTTTGATGCCAGTGGATGAATTTTCACAGGGTGCATTCATACAGGGGCTCAGAAATGCATAGAAGCCACAGGTATGCAGCTGACCTCACAGTAGGAATTGCATGGGCCTGCAGGTTATGTCCTGCAGGCAATTTCTGTAGGTCACAGCTAAATGAGGCCAGGCCTCCAGTGCATCCAGCACGCCTTCAGGCCAGGATGAGAGTTCCTGTCTGTCCCAGTCTCAGGGGACCCAGGGTCTAGGAAGGCAGGAAGCGTGCCCGCCACCACAGCCAAGGGTACTGGTCATAGGTTCTGGGCAAGGCCACCACCCCCCTTCCTGAAACCTGGAGACGCTCCACTGCTGGCTTTACCAGCCACATGCACTCAGCCAGTGAGCACCACACAGAGCACCTACTATGTGCGGGCACCTGTGCACAGCCTCTGCATTCCAGGGGAGCCTAAAGCCTGGTCCTTGCCCTAAAAAAAATTCTTCATTAAGACTATCCACTCAGAAGTCAAGGACTTCTACAAAAAACTGCCTAACTGACGAAGCCAGCAGTTGCTAAACTCTCAGTGGCATAAGGCATAGCCAATTGCTCAAATTCACAAATTACCCAAGCCTGTATTAGAAAGCCCCAAAGACAATGGCCCCAGATTAGAATCGGAGGGGAGAGCCTAGCCCTGCCAGCTGTCTTCCCCCTTTGTCTCTCCTCTTCATCCTCTCCAAACACCAGTGAAGCCTGGAGTCCATCCCACGGGGATCCATAACTGTGGCCAGAGACCTCCAAACTTTTAACCACAGCAGTCCCTTCTGCCTCTCCCAGGTTGACCTGGACAGACTGCAGGACCAGGCTAAGGGATCAGCTCTCTTTACCACAAGGGTCACAGCAATACTGCTGTGAATAACTTTTAAAGAAATTCAGATAGGATGGCGCAAACCCTACTTCCAGCACTCCAGGAGGCTGAGACAGGTAGATGGCAAGTTTAAGTCCAGCCTGGGCAGCTGAGGGACTGACTTTGCAAGACCCTTTCTCAAAACAGAAAATAAAAAAAGAGTTGCAGATGTAACTCAGTGCAAAGACCCTGTGTGCAAATCCCAAGTACTGAGGAAAGAAAGAAAAAGAACTCTTTAATAGTAGGAAAAATTATTTAACATCAGCTGTCAACAGTATAACAAGACTAGCCAGAAAGAAAATGTTTAATGTGGCTTTCAAAGCCTATTTTATGTCTCATTTAATAATGAACTATTACTGCATACTTCTTGTGGAACTCTGTGCAATTTCAAATAAGGAAAATCTTTCCATTGAACTGTCTGCAATTCCACATTCAACAGAATCTTTTGGAAATAGGATTTGCTGTGTCCTGGTGGGGGTAAAAAATCAGAAAATCATCCTTTAGAAGTGTGAATAGTAAACAAATGCCATTTCTTGGGAGGAAAGAGGACCCCAGAAAGAAGGAAATGGAAAGTAGGAGGAAGTAAAGAGGATCTAACCAGTTCCAAACGGCAAGACTGAAAAGACCAACCAGAGAGCCACTCCCGAGACAATATCCTAAGGAGAGCTGGAAATTCTAGCAAAGTGCCAATTACCAGTGGCAAGTTTTCTTAGCAGTGTGTGTGGCTACAAAGTTTCCTCCTCACCCTCCAACAGGGTCCACAAAAAGGGAACTTCACAGGACAATTCGCAGGTACAGCAAAGCTAAATGCGTTCTTGCTGCAGGCGGATATTCATTCCTGTCCTGGGGATTTCTGCAGAGTTACCTGGCAGGCCCTGTCCCAGCCAAAACTGAATAGGTCTGGACACATCTCCAGTCAGAGCAGCTCGTCGGGCTCTTTGTCTCAGCTGCCTGAGCCCCATTATGTGTGCACCACCTGTCTTGCAGAGTCTGGCCTGCTGTTCGGCCACCCTGGGGACCTGGCTCCCTGAGATGCCTGTCTGTCTCATCCCGCCTGCTGCAACCACCGCCCGGCTGCGGAAAGGCAAGCCAGGTCCATTTTTAAATTCCCTTAGAAGTTTCACAACCACAGGTTTGGGTGAGGAGACAACACCGCTCTAGTTTGCTGACATGGAACTAAAAATACCCAGCTGCGAACAAAAAGCCATCTTTTTACAGGGCTGGCTGGGACGCCGCGAGGTTCCATGTGGTCATCCGGACCGTAGCCGCCGGCGTGGCCGCCTGCAGGGCTCCAGGCCCCGCAGGGCAGAGGGGCCCCCGTGTGCCCGGCTGTCAAGGAATCCAGCAGCCGCAGCCCTGCCGGTTGGATGCGGAGAGGAACATTTCTCGTGCCATACCTCCTGACGCGGCTGGAAGGCTGGGGCTGCGTCTGCTGGAGCGTTAGGTACACACAGGGAGAAGGGGCGGCGAAATGCAAACACCGACCCCATATCCCTGGAAGGAAATGCTTCCACCTCCCTCCTCCTTGCAATTAGAAAAGCCTTGAGAAAGGGAACTCGGGGGCATCAGAAATGGATTTCGCTGCCAACGTGGCCTGGGGGAGATACGCTGTGAGGAGGGAGAGGGAGACCCAGGGACCCCCCGGCTGCTTCTGGGCCGGTTCTACCTGCGGCTAGGGCGCTCCAGGGCGCCCCTCGCTCCCAGATCCCAAACTTTCCTTCTGCCCTCGTCCGTCTCCTCAGCCGGATTTCAGACGCAGGACTCTGCCTAGCCACCCGGTGATCTGGGTCGGAGCCCGGGGTTCGTTCTCACGTGGCCGGGGGGGAGGGGGGTACTGAGCCCAGGAAGAGGGGATCAACCTGTCGGTCAGCCCGCGCCCGGCCAAACTTTCCTCGTCCTGCGGTAGCCGGTGCGCGAACAGGGAGCTCAAATCCAGGCTCGGGGTCGGGGGTGGCGGGGGGTGGCCCCCAGGAAGCCGGCCGCAGGGTTGCTGGGGAGTGCACCCTGAGGTGCGCTGCAGAAGCCCGGCGCCGGGCGGGCAGGGCCGGGACCGCTCCCCACCTGCTCCGCGCGACACGTGGGCGCCCGGCGTCGCGGCTCGCGGGGACGACGCTTCCCACCCGCGGGGTCGGAGTTCGCTGCTCCTCGACGCGCGAGCTCCACGTCTCCCTGCCACCTCGCACCCCGGCGAGGGACACAAAGAAAAAGGAAAGAAAAAGGAGAAAGAGAAAAACCCTCGGCCCCTCCGGGTCCCCTCCTCAGCCCGGCTCTGGAGGACAGGCAGGGCGCCCCCGCCCCTATCCCCTTCCCTGACCCGGACCGAGACCCCGACCCCGACCCGTCCGGGGACCCGGAGCGGCCGGCGGAGGCGGAGGCACAGAGGCGAGGCTGGAGGAGGCCGAGGCAGGCGGAGCGCGCGCGGAGGAGCAAACATCCAACAAAATCAGGCGAACGCGCCCCCTACCTGGGTGCAACATACTTTGGAAATAGAAGATGACCAGGATGAAAGAGCCCAAGCAAGTGGCCAGCACCATCCGGCAGATCCTGCTCATCCTCATCACTTCCAGCAGCGCCGGCTTCATGGCTTTGTCCCGGCCGCGGGGGCCCGGGGTCCGAAGCGCGGGGCGCAGCGGCGGGTACCCCACGCGCACACGCGGCACCCGAAGTGGACGCGGACCTCGCGGCGGCTCCGGGCCCGGCCGGGGATGCGGGGACCCGGGCGCCCGGACGTCCTCCCGGCCGGCGGCGGGGGCGAGTGACGGCGGTGGAGTGGCCGCAGCGCCTGCCCGAGCTGTGCGCGGGCCTTGCAAGCTCCGGCGTCGCTTCATCGCGGAGCTATATACATGGCTGGGCTGCACCACCTGCGCCCGCGGCGGGGGACGGGGCGGGGCCGGCGCGGCGCCCCCCGGCTGCACTTGGTTCCGTCCGGCGGCGGCGGGAGTCGGGGGCGCGCCCGCTCCCGCTGGGTCCCAAAGCCCTCGTCCGGCCGCCGTGGCAGGGAGCGCGCGTTAGCGTTGCCATGGCAAACCCGGGGACTTGAAGGCGTTGCAGGGTGCGGCCCATCCACGGGCGCCGGGAGAGGGGCGAGGCGGGCGCGCAGGGCCTCTGGGGACGCTGGATGGATTTCAAGCC